>CABFOW010001435.1:62043-98318 GCA_902141385.1 Timema californicum
TATATATCATTATATATATATATATAATTATATTTTGATAAAGGCAACAATGCCGAAATATTACTCTATTTGTATGTAATGTGTGTTTGACTATTTCTACTAAAAAAAGACAAAAGAAAGGAAAATGATGTCACCTTTATGCATTGGATTCTCCCCACATTTTTCCTCTTTCCATAGGTGGGATTTCTTAGTTAAAATTACTCTTAATTTATTTTTTCTTTTAATTTTTATAAATTTCCATTATTGTAAAATTAATTAGCCACTTCATTTTTAAACATATTTCATATTAGAGAGTGCAGAGATGATGAACATAACTTATGTATAGAAAGATAATGTTGCATGTGAAAACTACAATACACTTGAGTATAACCTCAAACAGGTAGTAAGACGTGGTGGTCATGATGATGATGATAATAATAAATAATAATAATAAATGGTTACAAGCAGTAACAATATGCAAAAAATAAATCAGAATATATTGAATTTAAATATTATAGGCAGAACCTCTACATGAAAATTAATTGATATGGGATTTCCTTATATAGCTCTCCGAGTTTAGCTTTACTTTTATGATAAAAGTCGAATTCGACAAATCTATAAGTGGCGCTATGGATACAATGACCTATAGGGCTCAACTTATAAGAGTTATTGAGAAAAAATAATTTTGGATTACGAGAAGCCCGAGAAGGGATATGAATACCTACATGATCAAAGGCAAATTTGCAAGAAATTTTGCTATTGAAAATAAAAAGGGCATCACAATAAAACCCACGCGAGAAGAAAGTTTGGAGCCCTAAGAGGTTTCGAATTCTGTCATAATCATAATAAATCTGATTAGTAAACTATTTATCATAATATGCAGCGACAAATTTTCTTTGAAAGTTTTCCAACCTAAGAGGGTCAGTTAAGGTAATGGAATTCCAAGCAACAGTAGCATATTCTAACTTAGATCTAGCCAGGACATAGTACAGACATAAACAACTGTCAACTTTCTTAAATGATGAAGTAATAAAATTAATAAGTCCCAGTAATTTCAATGACTGGGAAATTACATGGTTAACATGATAGTGGAAATAAAGTTTGTTATCCAGGATATGACCTAGATCATTAATATAAAGGGTGTAAACTATGTTTTCAATGCCCAATTTAAAATTAAAAAACAAAGGATTAGTTTTCCTAGTAAAAAATATAGATTTGGTCTTAGATTTATTAATATACATTCCATTTTCAAAAGACCATTGTAGAGTACCATTTACATCATTTTGTAAATTTATACAATCTGCAATAGATTTGATAATTTTACATCATCAGCAAAGAGTAAATACTAGATGAGTTTAAATATTTACTAATGTCATCAATAAACACATTAAAGAGAAGAGGACCTAAATTAGACCCGTGTGGTTTGCCACAGGGAGCTAAAAATGTATTTGAGGTGTGTGAATCAATTTTAATAATGAATGATCTTTCATGCAAATAACTGCTGAACCAATATGAGTGAGAAAGACCAAAATTACAAAGTTTAGAGAGAATAATATTATGCTGACATAAGTCAAATGCCTTACTTTGGTCAAAATGAATAGCATCAACCTGACTTTGGGCAGAGACTTGAGGGGCAACATGCCCAAGAAATTCTACTAAATTAGTGATATTAGATTTATTTTTTATAAAGCCATGTTGATTATCTGAAAGTTTATTTTTAAGGTGGTGGAAAGCATGCTCATGTATGAATTTCTCGAATATTTTGGAGAAAGCGTTTAAGAGAGAAATTGGACTTTAATTACAAGCATTTGTTTTTTTACCATTTTTTATAAATAGTTATGACAGACAACAGCTTGTTTCCATGTAAGAGAAAAAGTTTCATTTGACAAGCTAAAAATGGCTGAAAATGCTGGCACAGCCTTTAACAATAAAACTTGGAATTCCATCTGTCCCGGCACATCTAAAAGAACGCAATTTTTTCATAGCATTAACAAAATCCAAGATTGTAATGTGGCAAGGATACAAGGGCATGCTAGTTTCAATAACGAGGCAGGGTGAGACAGGAAGGGCTGAATTATAAACGGAATGGAAGTAGGTCCCAAACTCATTAGCATTTAATAAAGGATCAGCTATAATCTTGCCATTAATTTCTAGGTTAGATGGGGAAACTTTATTCACACAATTATTTTTACCAAATTTCCAAAATTATTTGGGTTTGCATTTAATACTATTTTCTATTGAGTTCATTCAATTGGCTCTGCCTATAATCAAAGTAGTTTTAGCTAATTTATGAAAGTGAGAAAAATATGAATAGAATACACCATTATTTGTTGATTTAATTTTTTTTTATATAATCTAGTATTTAAGAGTATAAGAAAACCAATTTTTACAATTGGATGAATTAAGAATAATAATTTGAAGAATATGCGTTTTGATTTTCCTTTGGATTAAATTGGTAAAATTATCTACAGTCAAATTAACATCCGTAGTAGAATAAACACAAGACCAATCAGGAGTGACCAGGTCATTTTAAAGATTAAGGTAATCATCACGTGCATAGTCAATATATGTAGTGGGGGTGTCATTAACTTTACTTGCAATAGGTACATCAAGTGAAATCAATAAGGGCAGATGAGCTAAATCAATATTCACAAGTGATTGAGAGATATAGGTTACTAAGGGGTGGTGAAAATTACCAAAAACAAGGTCAAGGAGGTTAGTGTCGTTATCAGCTTCATTAAGGTGTTCTAATCCTAATATGTTAGTCAAAGCAAGAAGTTGAGTAGCTTTTAAATTAATGTAAAAATGAAAAATGCTCTAAGCATGATGATATTTCCAATCAATTTTGGGGCAGTTAAAATCACTGAGTAGTATTATCTGATAGGGGTGGTTAGCCAAAGCACCTTCAAGAAATGTAAAGTAATTGTCAAATGCTTCGACTGTTATTTAGGGATCAAGATATATGTTCCCATTTATCAGTTTTTGGCGATAAAATGTTGGGATCTCAATCCAGACACATTCCATATTATTCTCTAGGTCAGTCCTCCTGGCCACACCAGAAATAGAATCAATGACAAAAATGAGAACACCACCACCCCTTGAGACAGTAGCTCCATCATATCGGCTATATAAACATTATATAGTTAGTGGGAATATAGTTTTCATTAAAAAAAACAACTAGAGAGCCAAGTTTCAACCAAACAAATAATAGAGAATTCATTCAAACAAACATTTGTAAATAATTCCCTTGCTTTGGTTTGTAGACCACCAACATTTTGATAATATAATGGAATATCACTATTATTCACTGGGAGCTGGGTTGGGAGGTATCCTCCAAACCTCCATCGATGGTCACGAGTGGGGTTCGAGTTGAATCCTCTTGAGAGCCAAGGTCAGATGCAACAGCAGCTTTAACAGGGGCAGACACACAGGGGGACTCCTCACAGATTATCTGCTCAGGCAGCAACTACCCATAGTAAGGTGCAATGAGACAGACAGACGGCCAAATATCACAATTGTTTATCATGGGAAAATCATTTTCTTTGACAGAAATATGGAAGGAGAAATGTGAGTTAAATTTAGTTTTAAATTTCGAACAGACAAGGTTTTCTAGATTGAGTTCTGTAATCAGATAAGATTGAATGGCCAGGGAAGATACTTCAAGGGAAAAATGAGTAACAAATAGAGATTTTTTTTAAAAAACTTTGTTCACTGTTTGTAGGTCGGCGGCTGTCTTATTACCAGTCAGCAACTTTCTGGCACACGAGCGCTGAACCGGCGGATCCTCGCACATGTTGTAATTTGCTGAATTGTTTTTACGACACGACACAACCGTAAAACCATCATCAGCGCTTGCTGGCGCAGACTGTGACCCAGCTGGTGACTGCACAACAGACTTAAGAGTCGACAACAGAGCTTTTTTTATTAAAATTTAAAGCTTGGCTAAATGTTAATTTGGGTGGATTCAGTGAATTAGATAGGTGAGATGTAGATGGGGAAGATTCAATTGCAATAAAAGATTGTGAAGATAAGGAGCATTGCGTTCTGACTGAAACCAAGCAACCGGGGTCCTGAAAGCTAAAAGCTACGAAATTTGGGACTCAAGCACAGCATTATCATTGCTCAGATCTATCACCTAAGTAGACTGATCATAGACCATGATAAAAAGAGAATTTAACAGCTTTATAGTAACTACTTCCCGATCAGCTGATGGAGCTTTGAGTTACTCTCTAAAATAATTTTTTACCTGAGGCGGCTTCTGCAGTCACTCTGGAAAAACGGGTTTAAAAGTAGATTTTGTTAAGGGTGTCATCCCCAAATGCAGCTTTAACCTTTTTAGTACATGGGTCACACTTGAATGTGGATATTTCACTTTTCATAAAAAAAACATATTCTGCCTCATTAATTTTGAGGCAGTCATCAAGAAACCATGCTTTGTAAGGGCCAGGACACCAAATAAATCTTTGTCGGCCAAAGAATGCATGGGAGCATCTAGGACAATTGTCCTCACTGAATAATAATATTAATAATAATAATAATAATAACAATGATAACAATAATAATAACTAATAATAACAATGATAACAATAATAATAATAATAATAAATAATTATAATAATAACAATAATAGTAGTAATAATAACTAAAGTACAAATTAATCACCATTAACCTCTCCAGGATGTACAACATCTTTAGTTGTACACTTGTGAAGTGTGCTGCTGCGTCATCAGTAATTTGTATTGCATTTACAGACATGAACTATTGCACCACAGAAATCAAGTCATGGTCAGGTAACTGATCAGTAACTGATACTTTTTATAAATGGTGGCTAGAATGATGAAAAATGTATTATCTCATTTTGTAATTTAGGTATAGTTTTAGATTACGTTTAGCTTATAAACACGAAGGTCATAGTTAAAAATGAGTTTCGCACCAAGCATAAAGGAATAACTTTTTTCTTCTTTCAAAATGACCTTTTAAAATTTTGGCAAATCAAATACTTTCATAATTGGATGAGTTTGGTGTAATTTTTAAGTGTATTTGGGTTCTCAAACATGAAAGTAATATTGGCAGATTAAAATTTTTCATTGGGCTTAAATTAATATAAATTTTTTCAAAATAGCCAAACAATTATGGTGAAAATGTTATCAAAAGTTTACGTATTAACAAACTATGTAAAAGAAAACATTGGTTACAAAATAATATACACTAAAAGAGATATAATTGAGGTATTTTAATTGCTTGGTATATATTGTGTTTATGAGTTTCATGCACCTTAAAGTAATACAATGTATCACAAGTTGTCCAAAGAGCTTAAAGCGACGCATTCATGGCCCTAAATAAGACATTGACTGGAATAAATAGTATTCTATGTGAATAAGTTAAATATCCACTTAGGATGTACCTTGTTTATGATAATGATCCAATGGAGAAAAAATGTTGATTGCAGATAACATAATATTCTTGTGGAAGTATAAATTTATTTGATTTATTCAATAAAGTTATATATGTACTAAGAGTATATAAAAATGCATTGATTTATTGTTCTAATTGATCCAGAGTTTGTTTAGTAGAAAAATTACCAGTATAAAAGAAACATAGATGTATTAAAAAACCTTCATGGCATCAGCCCGCAATCAAGCTATACCAACCAAGAGGCCGCAGTCTGCTAGTAAATATTGTGCCAATACCTGCAAAAAGAGGGTGTCATGTGTAGAGATGTGAAAAAAGTATTGATACTTTACTAATATTGATATTTTCCTTTCGATACTAGTTTTTTTTATGCAATGCTTTTACTGATATTAGTATTCACACTCCAGTATCAATTCGGCATTGAAATAAAGTACTTTTTGGCTTTATTCACTAATACTGGGATTAAATATTTACTATGGTTAAAGAAGGGAACGAAATAGATTGAAAAGATATATTAATAATCAGATTTCTCTATTAAATAACTTTCGATTAGCTGAATTTTCATTAGACATTTTGAAAGCTGATATGTTAAAACCTTGTATATCCATCATACATTACTAACTATCATACTTTCCAAGTTACAACACATAACATAGACGCAGTAGACCCAAGTATACTATAATATGGTTAAATCATTGTAATTATCAGTCTTTACATGAATATGAAAATACAATTATTATTTCTATGCAAAAGTTGAAATTATTATTTGATAAAAAAAAATCAGATTAAAATTTTGACACCAATACTTACTGTTATTTATACTTTTCTTGCAATACATTAAATGAGTACATTATCGATACTTTTCTTTCAATACCACATCCCTAGTCATGTGGTCAGCACAACAAACCCTCTGGCCATTAATCTCAGTTTTCTAGACCAGAGTATCTACTTTTTCATTCGAGTAGCTCCTGATTTGTCCTCACCATGCTGAGTTGACACCGTTCCAGATCAACTGCTTCACAGAAAAATCTGGAAGTGCTTGGGATTGAACCAGGGACTTCTGGATTTGTAGCCAGGAACTATGACCACTAGACCACAGATGTGGTCACCACACATGTAACAGTACTTAAATAAACATCAAGTATAGCAGTAAGTGATTAATTCTCGCATTAGTCTTCTTGCATGTTAAGATTGTAATAGATAAATATTTTAACGATTTTTCTTCCCCATCAAGTAGTGATAAGTTTGAATAGGACTCTCCATTTTAATAAATATTGATTTTTATTGGCATGTTTTAGTTATAATAGTGAAACAATTTTTGTTTTGTTTTTATAATTTGAAAAATGGCTGTACACTTCATTTACCTTGACAGAGTACACTACTGCCCTATCTTATAAGCTACAACATAATGAAAACGTACAAGGTAAGCTTCCTGTCTTTCAGGGTAAACAGAGTATACATGATAAATTTTAATTTGTATCTTGAAGTAATAGAGGGTGTACTTTGTACCCATTGTCATATATGCAGCAGAAACATGGACAATGAATCTAAGAGAGACTAGGAAAGTGGAGGCCACGGGGAATGAAGTTAGTGAGGAGCAAGTTAGCTGTCATGAGGAGAAACAAGGAATGAAGCTATCCGGGGAAGAGTTGGAGTACAGGGAGTACATGAGATAGTAGAGGAAGCAAGACAGAGATGGTATGGGCATGTAATGAGGATGGAAAAAGAGAAGATGCCAAAGAAAATGTTGGTAAGTAAGAATGTAGGAAAAAGACCACAAGGGAGACGAGAGCAAGAAAGAGAGGGGAGGGGCAGATATAATAAAGTGTTCAAGTGAGAGGAGAAGAATGGAATAAATTATAGGAGAAGAGTGGTGGAAGGATAGAGGAAGCTAGAGAGGCATCTTAGTAAAGTGATCCAGCCACAGGTTGGGAACAGTTGATGATGATAATGATTAATATATATTAATTATATAAATGTTTATATTATTTTAAAGTATGACATTTCTCAGTTACCATAAAGATAATTAAGCTTGGCACTGTAGCGTTGTTTAATACTGTAGTTTTTATTATATAATAAAACCATTACAGTTCATACTAATTTAATACAAATTTATGTTGCATTACAACAGTTATTATTAATCAGATTTGGTATTATGAAACTATATTTAATTGGGTTTTTTTAAGACTAGAAAAGTAGGCTACCCTCAAAGAATAACAAAATGTTTATTGAATTAAATTAGCTTAAAATCCAAAATTTATCAATATGAACAACTAGAACAAATAAGTGTATACATTAACCAAATTTAACTAAAGTTTAAAGTATTACCACTTTACACTATTAATTTAACAAATATGAACTAATTTGAGTGAATTCTCTTGATATGTTTTTTCAAGTTACTTTTCTGCGTACCTTTATAGTCACAGAACGGGCACTGAAATTGTGGTTCTTTACCACATTCTAATTTCTGGTGGCTAATCAAGTTTCCCCGCCACCGATACACTTTACCACATTGGATACAATTGTAAACACCAGGGCTACTTGAGCCCCCTTGCATAAAGGGTTTCTTTAACCTATCACTTGGCATGAAACCCTTCTGTCTCATCTTAGACTGTAGTAATTTGCCCTGGACTGCTGGTGTATTATAAGTTATAACATGATGCTGCAAGGAGTTATTAAAATCTTCAGTTGAGAAATCTAACCAAGATGTTTTGATATCTGTAACAACAAAAAACATTAAAGAAGAACAAGAAATGTCAATAATAAAAAATATATTACTAGCACAGTCACAAATCTTTTAATGTGATATTTTAATACATTAAAATTTACCATATTAGTGTTACTAATAATACCTTTGCCCTGAAATCGCTTTAAAATAGATTCAATAAGGTAAGAAATGACAGACTGCATCTGTGGTCTAGTAGTCTTAGTTCTTGTCTACAGCTCCAGAAGTCCCGGTTTCGATCTTTGGCACTTCCAAAAATTTATCTGTGAAGCAGTGGGTCTGGAAAGGGTCAAACTCAGCCTCGTGAGGACAAATGAGGAGATACTTGAATAAAGAAGTAGCAGCTCCAATGTAGAAAGCTGAGATTAACAGCCAGAGCGTTCATCGTGCTGGCTACATGACACCTTCCATCTGCAAATGTTGGCACTATCATCACCAATGGCAGCGACCGCTCGGTCGGTAAAGCTAGCTTGCAGGACTTTTAGTTGATACTCTTGGACCATCCAAAATTCAGAGCCATTTATCACTCACTATGTATTTAGTCTATAAGTGGTAAATGGTGGAAGTATTGACCTCACAGCGCCGACCACTCATAACTGTCTTTTATGTGGCCAAGCCAGTATTAATTTAACTGAATCATTAACTGATATATGGATGTTATCAGTTGATGATACAGTTGAATTTATGTTAAATAGTTTATAAAATAGTATAGTGTGTTTGTGTACACATGTTGGCTTTATGTTGAGAAGAGCCTATTTCTATGTACATATGTATAATAGTTTTAAACTAAAAAATCTCAAAGATGTGTTCAGTATATGTAGAATATATTTATTACTGTATTAATGTCTATCTATATATAATAAATCAACCTATTAAAGTTTAAAAATATATATAATTTATATTTATAGACCTATAAGTAAGTAAGATGTTCTGGAAGAGGACAAAGAAAACAAAACATGGAGTGCATGGAAATATCTTTAATATATCACTATTATTTGAATATTAACCCTCTCCCCCACAAAAAAGGTACCAGTTGCCCATATATACAAAAAATTCTTTCTTAAAGAAAAGAAAAAAATCATTCATCTGAATAATTATAAAAGAAATGGGTGATGTAAGCTGTGTTATTGTCTGAGTCAAAACCATAAGTATTATGACATATTTATTTTTCAAATACAATATTTTGGGGTTCTTAATGGCTAATTTGTATGTGGTTATCTTAAAGCAAATCCTGTAATTTATAGCAATGTTTCTTCAATGTAATTTATCGACTATGATAAAAACACTATTTCATATAATATTTCTTGTTCAACGAAATGCATTCAAGTGTTATCATATGATGTGACAGAATCTTTAGATGTTTTTTAGTTAGCTATCTACATCCATTACTGCTTCCAGCCGGTGGTCAGTTTTTTATTCAAACCATATATTTACCACTACCAGCTTGCTAGGCCTGTCGTAGCTTCATGTGCTTTATAATCTATCTTAAGACTAGGACAGGCACAGCATCCAGTCCCTGGCCATTAATTTATCATTGTGAAAGGGTAAACCCACATTTCACCAATGATAAATTTTCGGCCATGTCGGGAATCGAACCTGGGACCCTTATCTCAGTAGGTAGACACACTATCGTCCGAGTTGACAGCTGTATATAATTATCATATGAATATACTGTAGATTGTTTTCAAGATAAGAATATCTAAAATTCTTATAATATAATTTTTAATTTAGTATGTTTTAACATAATTTCTATTAATAGTTAATATTAATGGATAGAAAAGCAGAAGGCACCTACAATATAATGGAGAAAGGAGAAAAAAAATAACAGTGATAAAACCTTCGTGGTAAATCATTCTTTCTGCCCGTGAATAGCATTCATTTTCTGACCTCTACATCAATGGTAACCATGTTTAAATACAAGCCTTAGCTTGAACAAACGTTTCAAACGTTAAATAAACTTCAGAAAGCTAGTTGCATTTTACACTTTTAAAGAAACAACAAATATATTACACACAGCAGTGACCCAGTCCTCTGTGGAGTTGTATTAACATTCCACTTTTGGTAATTAATTATGAGCAGGTCAGAGTTCAGCTAGCAGTTGAAAATATTGGAGACAGATATTTCCAAGCAATGAATCACAGTGGTGTCCTGTTCCTCTCCTCATACTTTTGAGTGCATTTCCTCTTAACAATCTTCTTCAACTCTGACCCTTCAATTTAATAATTAATAAGGCTTGTGTTGAACTTAATAATAGTAATATAAATAATAATAATGATATGGGCATATAATGAGAATGTAGAAGAAGATGATGCCTTAGAGAATGATGGAGATGAATAAACCACGGAAGAGATGGGAGAAGCAGAGTATGCAAGGGAAAGGAGAAGAATGGAGGAAATTAAAGGAACAAGAATGGTGAAAGGATAGAAAAAGATGAAGACATTATACTAAACTGACCTGGCCACAGTCTGGAAACAGTTAATGATGATAGTGATGATTACAAATCTCATATATTAATTTGTATGTATCTGCTTTATATGTCTTTTTAAATTACTTTTTTGTGTTGCCTTATAGTTACAGAAAGGACACTGAAACTGTGGTTCTTTGCCACACTCTAACTTTAGGTGAACATTCAGGTTCCCTTGCCAACGGTACACTTTGCCGCACTGGTTGCACTGGTAAACTCTAGAGGCTTGAGAATCAGCTTTCTTACAGTATTTTGTTAGCCTAATAGTAGGTTGAAGACATTTAAATGTTTTCTCAGAGTGTTGTAATTTGTCTTGAGCTGATGATGTGGATGAATTTGTAGTATTCTGATTCATAGGGTACTCAAAATTTTCACTTGACAGTTCAAACCAAGATGTATTGAAATCTGTAAAATGAGAAATATTTTAAACAGGCATAGGACACATAACATTTATTTATTGGTGACAATGAAAATTTGTGTTGAATTTTAGATTGATTTTATATATTTCATCAGAAAATATAATCTATACCAGCTTTTGTATAACTTATAATAATGATATGAAGCTAATAAAGCTTATTATATTAATTGTATTTTATAATTTAATAATTGGTGACTAATGCAGTAATTATCATCATTCTTTTAGCATCGTGTCATACTACCTATTCGGGTTGTACACTTATGTACCAATGGTTTTATAGGGATTATTAAGTTTATATTTACATGGATGAAGTAGAAAACAATTTTGTAAAAACCACCCTTAGTAAACCTCACTGAGATTCGAACCTCAAGCTCCCCGTCATTAGCAGTCTTGTGTAGTACAAGATTAGCGCAATAGACCATGCGGCCATCAAAGCTAGTATTATTAATGTTATAAATTAAGTTGGTACTATGAAACTTAAATTTAAAAAAAATTACATCCTATTTAAAAAAATCATTTTGGACTTGAGAGTGAAATATTGCATATAACATCAATATTTGATCTTGATAAATGTTAGAGAATGTGTTAAAGATTAATAGTAAACAAATTAAATTAGATAATTTTTAAATAAGACAGATTAAAAGTTTAAAATTTGTGTTCAAAAATCGATATTATTTTATCCATACATTCACAAATAATTAAATAGTTTGTTTCATATCACAATTAAATGTATTCCGAGTATCTGTTATGCAGTTTTGTAAGAAGGAGTTCAGGCCTAAAGGAGTACTATGGCTAGAGATAGATTAAAACAGGTACTATATTAACAGCTTTTGCATGTACCCGGTAATGACCTAAAACAATTTTTTGTAATTAAAATTAACTACAAGCCTGATGTCAAGCTATTTATACAGATAAGCACTCATTTTAAATATTTCAACACCATTAATTACCATACGTTCTTTGAAAGGATGTTGAATATTATCAAAAATACTTTAAAAATAATAGTTTGAATATTAAAATTTCAAGTAATTTTTATCACAATGTTAATTTCAGTTAAAGATCAGGTAACTATTTTATTTTTTATCTAGTTTTAGACGTTACCATAATTTATTTTAAATTAAAAGTATGTGTCATCATCATCATCATCATCATCAACACAACTTTCCAGCCAGTGGCTGGGTCAGTTTAGTAAAATGATTCCATATTCCTCCTTCCTTCCATCACTCTTCCTCTTTTAATTACTTCCATTACTCTCCTATAGCTTGCAAACTTTCTGTTATCTGCTCCTCCCATCTCTTTCTTGGCCTCCCTTGGGGTCTTTTTCCTACCTGCTAGGGTACTAACAGGGTAGTGGAGTACCAGCAAGGTAGTGACGCACAATACAAGGAGCCTACCTAGTGGGTTTCACTTAGCCTCTCCTACTCAATCCTGATATCACCGCCAAGTGGTGTACCCCAGTATAACCTGGTGGAGGTTGAGTGGTCAGGGCCAAAACCAACCAGCTTGGAACAGGGTCTGTCCAGTTGGCTGGGAGTGAGAGGGTTGGTGATGATAAGCCAGATCATCATAAGCACCTGTAGCCACAGGTAGGAGAGGCTACTACCAAGTGAAGGTCTACTTGAGGACCTATAAGGGGCATCCCCACTAGTCAGGCGTAGGTCATGACAGGCTTACTAAGTCAGAAGCCGAAACAAATCAAAGGACTCAAGAAAATAAAGTAAAATGCTGAAATGAATAAAAATAATATATTGATTAAACTAAATCCTTTTTCCCCTGTCCCCTTCCTCCTTTTAAGAAACATAGGTACTCTCTATTGTAGTGAGGGTCATGTTATATCATAAGAAACTATTCAAAGATTCATACAGGTAATCCAAAATAAACTTTTATCAAGGAATTTTAAATTCCTGCACTACTTGATAACTTGTTTATTAAACCACTAACATAGCAATTTAAATAAACATAAATACTTCTTCATGACCTAATAATAATATGGAATACCATTTAGTAAACTTCATAAATTGAAAGAGGATTTTAAGAAATCAGAGTATTCATATTCAATTGGTAGATACTAATATATTTTAAAATAATACACAATCATTATATACTAGTGAAAATTTCAAATTACCTGAAATATAAAAGTGAATTTACAAATAGTGGGAAATATTTAAATGAATACTTTAAGAAGTCAATGTCAAGAAACTAAAAAAAAATAGTTTTATTATGTGCTGCATTTATATATTAACACTGTAGTGATAAATATTTGCATAAAATAAATTAAAGACAGGCAATGATTGAAATTAAAATCATATTAAATCAGTTCCTATATATGTGTCTATAGTAGATGATTCATAGTAATTCTGGCGCATGCACACGTGCGCACACACACACACACACACATACACACACACACACACATGCAACCCCTCCCCCCACACACATATAATCACTCCATTCCCTTATGAGGTTAGGCCAAAAACTGAACATGTAGCTCAAAAACAACAACTCCATACTTTATCTGTCCTCACTAACTTTCTCCACACATCCCTATCCTTACTTACTCCCTTTACTTCAACAGCATTCATACACCGAGTCATAAATACCCTTTATTCTTATAACTATTAATGTTTCTCTTTTTCACACATTTGTCTATAACATTTAGCCACATCTTACATGGCTTACCCCTTCCTTTTAGTCCATACATTATTTCATTTTATATTTGCTTTGTTAATCTATTCACCCTCATCCTTTCAACATTCCCAATCCAACGTAAGACACTTATTTCTCATTGAACTATTAGATTCCCTTTCAAACCGCACTTCTTCAACAATCATTAATTATTGATTCTGTACATGCAAGTTTTTGCACATTAATTTATTAGATATTTCATTCCAACTACATTGGCTTTGCTCTTGTGTTTCTCCTGACAAACCCACACTTTCCATCCATAAGACAATGTTGGCGTTAACACACTTTTATGTGCTGCCAACTATGCCTCTTATGATATAGGACTTTATTCTTTGAAATAGTCTCCATACATCCAAATACTCTTATACTCAATACTCAAATACATTTATCTGACTTGGTAGATAAATCTTGTGTAAAATAAGTCCAAATTTCCCATAAAATATTATATATTAACCAACATAATGTTTTTATTAAATTTTCAAAAGTGTAATGTTTTACTAAAAATGGTATGCTAGATGATAGAACAAAATAGTTAAATAATTAGTGACTTAGTAAATGCCAATGTTCTCTTTGTATCCTTATCACATCACACTTAAAAAATATATTTAATATTTTTACTGTTTCAAAAACTAAACACATATTATCTGAAACTTCTCATTATTGATAGGTGAACAATTTTAAGTATTCAATAGTAGGAATAAAGTTTTTTCTAACAATGTGACACTAATTTAAATTCAAGTCAATAAAACTTCAAATTTATTTATACAAACAATGTTCTTATTCAATTATTAGCAGAAAGCCATTGTTGCAAATGCTCAGGAGAATGTTTCTTCATTATATGCACTTTCAAACTACTCTTGTGGGTAGTTCTGCAAGGGCAGTATGGACACTGAAACTGTGGTTCTTTACCACACTCAAACTTTATGTGGCGAAGCATTGTGCACCGCCATCGGTACCCTTTTCCACAGAAAGGACACACGGCGTTTGACTGACTGGTTGACACAGTAGTGTTGGTTTGATGCAGTAGCAAAGATAATGGTACCAAACTGTTTTTATTTTTTTTAGTAATATTTGGGCTCACATTCTGTTCAAACGTTGATGAGGGTATGACTTGTTTAAATCCATAGATAGAATTAATCACATCTGAAATTGAAACAAATTAATTAGACCTATATTTTTTTTAAATTTCACCACGCCAGTCAGCCTGTTCTTGTTATCTTTCTGTACATACATAGTTCTTTAAACAAAATACATCTAATTTATTTTTAAGTTAGTAAATTAATATCAGAAGCAATATAATATGAATATTGCAAACAGAAAAACGTCAGAGTAAAACAATCACAGCTAGATATTTGAGTATATTCTATGAGAAATATTTGAACTTTAATTATGTAGATTTGGTAGATCTGGTCCTTTAAACAAAGTAGAAGCTATGAAAAATTCAAACAAACATATTTCCTTTTGCACACAATCACTATCATAGTAAGTTTCATCATTCTAGAGTGCAAATTGACTGTGATTAATATAGACCTTTCATATTGGTAAGCTGATCTAAGAACCGTTTCATTGTCAACTATTTACAATGATTTAGCATAGGATTCTACAAGAGTAAGGGCCTATCTATTTTTAAATTATTAATCATGATTTTTTTTAAATATGGTAGGTAATATTTAATTAGTTATTTTTTATTTCTATTTTCCATCTCTATTAAGCTACATTTTTTGCACCAATAGTGGCTCACATTCATATTTTTTAGGCTAATAGATAATTAAAATATGAACTCTGTTTGTTAGTGGGAAACTTAAATTGATAAATATGATATATTTAGAGATATAAACAGGTGTCAAAGAATGATGAAAAATTAATTTGAACAAAGTTTGACTAAACTAAAAACAAATATTATTTTTCTGATCAATTTAATTAATGTATGACATTTATGTCGAAAAAAATAAAACTCTAAAAACACAAGTGTCAAATTAAAAACAATACTATTTATGTTTGAGAAATAATTTTAACACACAATAATATTAAAATTGTTTAGCAAGACACAAAATAATAAACCTACTGTAATTAATAGCAATATGAAAAAGTTGACCGCTATTTTAATATATTGGAAAAATGTTTTAATTCTTAGGATATAACAGTTTATGTGGTAAATCTATAATTTTTAGTCCCAGCACAAAACAAATTATTTCCTTTTAATTCATATTTTTTGGTAGTAAAATAATCAACCAAAGCCAATTTACATCAGTAAGCACCATAAGTTCAGTAATAATATTTTCCCATTGTAATCAATAAAATTGTAGATTGCCAACTATTTCTAATAAAGTGAAAAAGATTTTTGTTATTGGAAAAGGTACCCCTTCACTGTCAACTTCAGGAGCACACAAAAGAATACAACTGATATTAAACAAAGGCTGTTTTCCATCTCTTCTCTGGCAGAATGTACGTGTATTTCTTTGCGCTCCTCTTTATAATCCGTAATTTTAATTTATTAATAGCAATAATTGTGCGAAACTTTTAGATAAAAAAAAGATCATAATTTTCAATATCAAATAGGCGAAAATTTCTATAATACATCCCACAGAGTCAACGTCGAGTAATTTATTTGGGTCCAAAACTAACATAAAATAACCACATTATAAAACAGTGTTACTACAAGTATTTTAATAAAATTTACAATAAACATAATTGAGTAAATGGTATGGACATTAATGAGGATGGATAAGGGGAGGATGTCAAAGAAGATGATGGAAATTAATTATTTAGGAAAAAGACCCCAAGGGTGGCCAAGAAAGAAATGGAAGGAGCGGATAACAGAAAGTGTGCCTGTGAGAGGAGAAGAATGGAAGCAATTAAAGGAGGAAGAATGGTAGAAGGATAGAGGAAGACAGAGACATTTTACTAAAGTGAACCAGCCACCGGCTGGAAACAGTTGATGATGATGATGATGATGTTAAATGATCATAGATTGGTTGTTTAACACTCTCGCTATTATTCAGTAGTGAATTGAGATCTTACTTTAACAAGTAATATAACCTTAAAGAAACTAGATTGTTTAAAAAGGGTTTCATTTTGAGTAATGTTTATTATTACCAAACTATGCTGTGAACTATTTATCTTCTGTTCACTGTAATTCCCTATTGTTAACTAATGCGGTGAAATCCATAGTTTGGGGTTATTGCTGTGACATCGTGCATGCTTGTAACAAGGAGTGGGATCACTCAGTTGTGTATTACATAAGGTTGAAATAGATGACTGACAAATTTAAATTAATGATAAAAAGAAAAGTTCATTTGTTAAAATGGTTGGCAATTAAAGCAAGAAGAGTAGGATTTTAAATCCCTCGCAGGATGTAGTTTCTTTAAATTGATATTTAAATATGGCATTGAAGTCTGCCAAAATTGTTAGACACATTTTTCTTTCTCTTCCTCTATTGTAAAATTACAGCAACCATTATTTTAAATAAAAGCTCTTTATACAAACAAAGAACATAAAGCGATTTTTTATTTTTGCTTGTCAGGTCAACTTTTTTTTTTTAGCACAGTGTCTTACTATTCATTCCGATTATATGCTTATGTATTAATTATATTAATAGTTTTAGGGATTAGGTATGTTATATTTATAGGAAGTGTTCCCACACTTGTGTGGGGAGAGAGTGGAAAACCATTTAGGAAAAACCACCATCAGTAGCCTACACCTGACCAAGATTCAAAACTCGAGCTCTCTGTCATAGTAAGTCTGGTCTCCTGTGAGAGTGGCACCTTAGACCATGCAGCCACCGAAGCGGGTAAGGTCAACTTTAATACCATACCAACATAAATATGATATTGTAAGGTTACAAAATACATTGGGTTTACCCTTTAATAACGTTATGACAGTAAAGAATACATTTAATAAATTAAACAAGCAAATTTAAAATAAGGACATGTGATTTAAAAGCTAAATCCTAAACAAACTGTTTAACACAAACTTACTATGAAAGAATTTTCAGATAATGTTTATTATTGATTGAAGGTGTCATTTAGGCACTTCTTATGATAATTTCAGTAGCTATTATACACATACCTGAAGCTTTTATCAAAATTATACTAATTGTAAAATCTTTTTTACACAGAGGTTGGTAGTCAGATCACGCATATAACTTTAAAGGGTGATATATATAGTTTTTATCATTGCATCTTACTAGCCATTTGGGTTATACACTTATGTACTAATTACAATAATGGTTTTAGGGATAAGGAAGGCTAACTTTATAGGAAGTGTACCCACATTTGCATGGATGGAGAGTGGAAAATTATTTTAGAAAAAACTCAGTACACCCAACTGAGATTCAAACCTCATCGACATTCTAGTCTACTGTGAGAGAAACTCCTTAGACCATGCAGCCACAGGTCAGATGTTCAATTTTGTATTGTTAGGCGGGGGCTGATCATTCTTTGGCTAAATTTCTATTGCCTCTGATCAATCGTTGTAGATTTGTTGATATATATATATATATATATATATGAGTCTTTCACTAAATTTGTATGAGTCCTTCTGAAAATGACCAGTGTGGCTGTGAGATATATGACACTAAGCTACGGGGCAAACAGAATAAACTCTTTCAGTAAAATACTTTAGTGTAACATTTTCTCCTCTACCCTTGTAAAAATACCAATATGATTTGAAGCGGCTATGGTAATGTTACTTGGACTATTGAAAGTAGAGATGTGAGTCTTTGCTTAAAAAGATTAGTTTGTGTATTCTAGTATTTAATTTCTTTGAAGGTCCCACACAAAAATAATTATGACTGCCATTAAATATATCAAAGATTCATAGTATAGATACTATATAACTCCTAACAAATTTACAGTGAAATTAATATGTATTTATCATAGTTACCTTCTCCCACATTTTATATATTTTTCTATTTAATATTTGAATAAATTGAAGCTGATATTTTACAAAGAATATATTTTCTTTGATTGTGACCATAACTTTGGTTTGTTTATTTCTCTTTAATTTATTTAAAAGGAATTTCATCAACATTATAGATTAATTAAATCACTAGATCTGTTGCAAATCTTTATAAATTAACGAGATGAATATAACAAATCATATGCTAGTCAAAATAAAACTTGCTAGTGTTAATAAAATATGACAAAAGATTATTTTTTGCAAGGACTTATCAATAATGTATTTGAACACAAGTAATAATTGATTGCAATAGGCAGTTTAATATGGTTGGTTTTATTATTTTAAATAATCTTAATCTAAATAAAATATATATAATCCAAATACCTAATACACCAGACTGAAAACATTTGTATTACAATTTTAATGACCAATTAGCACGTGTATTTTAAAACCATTTTATTACATATTATATTAAAAGACAAATTGTACATAAACACACATATACAAAAATGTTATTCTGCTATCATAATAATAGTATATTGGTACCAATATTTTAATCAGGCGCATAAGAACATTATAAATTACTTTAAGAGTACATACCATACTAAAAAATTAGTAGAGTGATGTATTTTTGATTAATTGGACAGTATAGCAATTTCTCTTTGCAACAAATAAAATAATTTTCATTTACAAATATGTATATAATAGCATTGAAAAAAATCTAAATATACAATATATTTTGCATAGTGTGAGAGTTATTTAAATGTCACAACAACAAGTTCTCAAATACTTTCTTAACAATATTTATATTATCTTCATGACACTTAAAGGAATTAAGAATTTAATTTTGAAGATGACCATTGTTGCCACAGCTCAAAATGTTTTGTGGCAATATGAGTTTTTAAACTACTATTTTGGGTGGTCCTCTGAGAACAATATGGACATTGAAACTGTGGTTCTTTACCACACTCAAGTCTTATGTGACGCAGCATGGTGTAGCGTCGCCGATAAACTTTCCCACAATGAGGACACATGGAGTTGGAATAATTGTTTTCTCGCAACAAATCTACTTGTTGTGTGGTATTAGCAACACCTTTTGATCCAAGTGTGTTGGTTTGAAGCTGCAGCAAAGACAATGGACTTATGATGTGGCTGGTTTTTGTTGTTTGTATATTTCTTGGCTTTTTGTTAGGTCTGGATTTTAATATTGTATTAGATTGTTTATATCCCTCTGAAAATAAAAATAAATCTGAAAATATAAAGCAAAAATAAGATATAAGTAATACTATAAAACTTTTCAAAATATGATCTAGTAAATTAAACCATTTGTAAACTTTAAATACCATATTACCAAAAGAATAATAGATAATTTATAAAGGTAATACAGCTTGAACCAGATTTGGTCAGTCAATTTAAGCATTAAAAACATTACTTGGCAACTTTGAAATAAATATTATTTAATCTCTACGAATATCTTTTAAATCAAATAACCTAATATATTTAATAATTTTGGCAGCATCTTTATTTGAGTTTTGTATTCATCAACCACGAATGTGGATTTGTCCCCCTCCTTGAGGACCAATTGAAATGCAAGTCAAACTTGCTTATAAAGCATTAAAATGGCACGAGGTTCAAAAGGGAGGCAAAGTGTCTACAGAGGAAAAATAGGCAAAATTTAAACTGTCTTTTGCTACTTTGTGTATTTTGGAAAATTAAAGATATGAAGAGTAAAAGATTTAATGAGTGCTCTTTGCTAATGTTGGCACATGCGCAATGCCAGTTTTACATCAATTGGGTGTTAAGGACTGATCTTATGGTCTTGATTTGCATTATTCAAGTGTATTTTCTTAATCTGTTACTCTGTGGGATATTTTAACCAAGAATAATTTTATGTATTCCACATGATTACTAAATATATTTTATACCACAACTATTAGGTACAGAGTTTTTTTTAGCTATTTGCACAGTTTCTTGCCTACCACATAAGGGAATGGTGTGATTATATATGTATGTAACATTATATAAATAAAGAATTTAAGCCCAAATATAAGAACTAGCCTTGAACATTTAACCCCTAAATTCACATCAAAAGCTGCCTGCGCAGCACTCGAGGCTACCAACCACCTCTGGCTTTAACCAGATGTCATATATATTTTTGTGGTTTTCTGTATCTCTAATTAGAAAAGATTGGAATTGATATCAGTAAAATCATGTTCCATATTCCAGAAAATTAAAACAAAAATCTATTTTATTCATCCCATTTTCACTGTTGTCGAGTAACAAATAAAGAAGACAATTCATTATTTGATCTGATTTCTGATTAGAGTATACACATGTATCTAATTTCCTGGTTAAATGACTATGATATAGGCTCTTAAATCAAAAAACTCAAAAAGTAAGAAAAGCTTTGTGTATTTTTTAATAACTCCTATGTTTTTGAGTATTTAGAAATAGATGGAAGAGTAGACAACATGAATAGTGTGCTTGATTCTGTCCCCAGATGGTGGGGTTGAAGCGTAACCAGATGGACATATGTGTTTTTTCTACACAATGGTTTTCTATTTTTCCTGTAGGGATATTTCAGTGCAGTAGCCCACTTTTTACTTATTCTTCCAATCCTTTACATTACACCTTACATTAAGAATTTTAAAACTTATATTTAAACATAACCATACAAATAGTATAAAAATAATTATATACAAATAGATCAGATTCAACATTTGAATAATGATAAGCTAACAACTGCTATCAATACAATTTAAGGTAAAGTGGTGGGAAACAAGACTAAAAACCTAATTATTACAAGAACAATAGTAAATTTGAAACTAACGACATTAGCTACATACCCAGTGTTAATATTAAAAATTCCACTTTATTGATTTTATTAATTAGTTTAGAGCTTTGTTTTTGTGTGTATTAGAGTTAATTTTATGGCCTATTATGGTTAGTAATGCTAAAATTCTACTCACAACAACTTTAAAATAATAAAGTATATTATTTTAAAGATAAAAATATTTTTATATGATGTAATTAAGATCTATTTTACATTTAAGGTTCAAATATATTCAATTAAGTCCAGCCACTTGAAATGCAATATGTTTTTGAAATGGTTTTCTTGATCCCAAATTGTTTTATATCTTTAGTGATTATTTTGAAAATATGCACGAGGACAAGTGCATACTAAAATAAAATAAATATTCTGTTATGTATGACACTGTAAGGAGTAAATATGTTGTCATAACTTTATCATAATTAACATTGCTCATTGAAAAATTCAAATCGAAAATAAGTCGAAAAAAACTTATTAAAGGAAACAACTTATTAAAATAACTGTCTACTTTTAGTAGTTTGTATTGTTGATAACTGGATGCATGTACTAATTGTAGGTTTTTGAACATTATTAAACTGTTAAAAACAAAGCTTTAAATTTTAATAAAATAATTCCTAGTGAAAGAAAGTTAAAAATTACATTTTAAAACAATGTTGGAATTAACTCAATTAAACGTGGCATGGTAAAAATATAAAGTTTAACTTTGCATAATGGGAGTTAAAATTCAAAATTTGAATGATATACTTATGGTAAAAGGTTTAATTAATTATAAACGAAAAATTTGGGTCACAATAGCATGTGAGGAGAACAATAGAGGTTATCCTCTTGCAGGTGTAAGCAGAGTCAATGACTGCATTTTAAGATATATGTTTCACTGACAAAGGGATACATTATAAATCAATTATTTCAGTCAGTAGAATATATATAAAAAAAATTAATTCAAAGTTAAGAGTGATAAAAAAAAAATTAAAACCAATTATCTTAAAGAAAAGTAAAATGGTGATGGAGTTTATATTTAATTATGATAAAAATTAATGGTAGATGGAAAATATTTAATTTTATGTTAACAATAACTAAATGAACACTTGAAGAGATCATAAAGCAAAACCGATTGTTAATCGATAGATAATTAGTGTAAATACATCTGCAGAAAGTAAGATGATACTAGGCTGTGGAAGTAATTTCATTTGATAATGATGTTGATGTAACAATAAATCCAATTATAGCTAATTTCTTTTTGAGCTGTGCTTCCAGTGAAGTGAGATGGAGCCAAGGATTCCATAAAAAAAAGCATGAAATAGTTTTGGGGCTAATAAAAATAATAGTCTCTGCTGGTTTCCATGTAGTCTAAGGTTTCAGTCTTACAAATGAATAGAGTGTAGGAAATAGCAGGTCGATGATAAAATCCCAACCAGATAGACTATGGGTAATGGGCACAAGTGACTCATTACTGTTATTTTCCCATACTCACCCCATTATAATGATAATGTACTTCTTCTCAAATAATTTCCTTATCTTTAACCCTTAGATTAGGATGTTAATACTTGGAATTAATAATTATTGTGTAGTAATAAAAATTGATGGTCTGGCATTTTATGTCATGCAGAGTTGCATCCTTACTTTCACTTTCCTTTTTTTTTTTACAATTGTAGTGAGAATTGGCATATTTATCTTAGTCGCTTATATTTATGTTAGAAGGCTGTTTAGATCCATAATACCTCGTCAAATATGAACTTCATTACCACCATTACACTAAGAAATTGAAACTAAACCATGATTTCAGACCCTCATCAGAAAACTATTTCGCAATAAAATATCTATATTGTTTTTATGTGATTGCTTGAAGTAAATAATTTGTTTGTTTGGTTTTAGATTTAACATTTAGTTTTTCCAGTATCATACATTTAATGTACCTATTAAATTGCTGTTCTAATCTGTAATCAACTTTATTACATATTTGTAAATCTAATTTAATGATTAAATAAGTAAAAATTTAAAATAATCAAATAATAATAATAATAGTTAGGTTCTATAAAAATAAAAATAATAGTTAAAATGATGATGATGATAATAATAAATTTCAATTTCATTTATTATAGAGATGGCCTACAGTTGTATTATTATCACCGCATCTTACTACTCTTTCGGGTTATACGCACTTACGCTAATGTGTAATGGTAGGGTGATTGTGAGATGAAATGGAGGACCTACAGTTTAATGTGGAATCCGAACCACGGTGGAGGCCTGGCATTCCCCACATTCACAAGTTGTGATTAATACACGTCTTATCAGAGGTGAAGGAAGGGTTTGGCAATCAGATAAATTTGTGCCAGGACCGAGGATTGAACCCCGGACCCCAAAGCCTAAAGCCAGCTCTGAAAAGTACACAAGTACCTTACAAATACATATAATTACATGCGAAAATAAGAAACAATAATAGCTAAATAATTATATATTCAGATGAATAGTCACGGAAAAATAGTAAATAATAATAATGATAAGAATAAAAAATAAAGCTAATAATAATAATAATAATAATAATAATAATAATAATAATAATAACAAATAATAACCTCCTTCGGTAGTTGCATGGTCTAAGGTGCTACTCTCACAGTAAACTATATTGCCGATGACGGGGAGATCAAGGTTCGAATCTTGGTCAGGTGTACTGAGGATGGTTTTTTCCAAAATGGTTTTCCAATCTCACACTCCGAAAATTATGATGATGATGATGATGATGATGATGATAATAATAATAAAATTAAACATACTGGAAATAAAAATTCAGCTCACAACAAAATTATCCCTGGTGAAACAGATTTCAAATGTTGCTCTCTCACAAAAATACCTGGTGAAACAGATTTTTAATGTTGCCCTCTCAAACAATTTTTCTTTTCTTTTCTATCTCTTCCTATTTACCTTGATTCATTTATAGCTATGTGACACCAGGGAACTAGCGCTGTGGATTGGGTATCAACCCAGTTGAGAATATAAATAAGTCAACTCTATAGTGCACTAACATTAGCACTTTCTACCCTCTATTTCTTGGGGGGATAATGAAACAGAGTTAGCCCCGAACGTCAAGAAAAATACTTCAAAAGATAGTTTCCAAGCAAACAACATATCACTGAGAGCTGTTACTGTGTGTGTTACTGTGCGTAAAATGTAAACCACAAATTAATATGCTTAGGAATCCGAGGAAAGGGTGGAATCATTAAATTTTCTTGGTACTATAATACCAATTTTTTAATCACTCTAGAGTTTAGAAGTTTATTTATATTCAAAACAAAATAAAGCTTAATAATTATAATATTGGACTAAGCCATACCACCGCTAATGGACAAGACGCTCCTGTCTATTAATTCTGTTTTTTCTAAAATTTTGCATATCATCAACATTTTACTTAAAGTAATCTTACTTTCTATATTTCTTTGGAGAAGATAGTTTAGATGATAGGAATCCCAACTTTCCTTAACCACACCAATGTGAAAGCAAAATGGTTCCAAATAGAACAACAATGTAGGCACCATTTAGGCTTTACACTTCAGTAAACCCTGAATAGTCTACACTCCATGTTTTTATTCCCTAAAGGTCAGAGGTAAAATATGGATATAAGCTATAAATCAAAACCAGGAAAAATCAATGCCCAACTAGTTCCCTATGACACTATTAAATACTCCTTCTAACACATGTTTATGGGCATGAAACCCCAACATTACGAAAACAAATTTATGGTGGTCATAAAACAAAGTGATTGGAAAGATATTAGATCCAAAAAGGAATGAGGTGTGAGGAGTAGAGGAAGGCGTGAGGAGTCGAGGAAAGTTTACTCTAAAAACTGCTGTAGACATTATTATTATTATTATTATTATTATTATTATTATTATTATTATTATTATTAACACCGTGTCTTACTACTCGGTAGGATTGTATGCACTTACGCTAATGTGTATTGGTAGGGTGATTGTGAGATGAAATGGAAAACCTACAGTTTATCGTGGGATCCGAACCACGGTGGAGGTCTGGTATTCACAAGTTATGATTAATACACTTCTTGTCAGAGGTGAAGGAAGGGTTTGGCAATCAGATAAATCTGTGCCAGAACCAAGGATTGAACCCCAGTCCCCCAGCACAGAAGTCTGACAGCCTACCCCTTGACCGCCAGGTCACCTATAGACATTATTGAATTATTTTTGTGAGTTTCTTCATAAAAAGTTGTTTATTATTTAAAATGAAACATAGTGATGTCAGTGCTAACACACATGCAAATGCAAGCATCAATTAGTAGTATTCACTTGGTCAGTCACTAACCAAATGTGTCTATAACTTAAAATAATAATGTTTTTCATTAATCAGTAAAAATGCATTTGATTTAAGTTTAGTGTGTAGTTATATCAAATATCCATTATAGAAAACCAATTATGTGCATGAAATATTTATTAACAAGGTTAGGTAAGTGGATGGAATACATAAATATTATCCAGAATAATAGGATTCAATCCAATGGGCTGTACTAGAAACCATTTTTCCATAATTTAGTTTTCTGTTTCTTTTTTAAGGATGATGAAGATACATATATCCTTTAATATCAACCTATTTATCATAATACACTAGTAGTTATTAATATATTGTATTCAAGCCAATTAAAAAATGTGTGTTATAGAAAGTTTAACCCTGAATACAATATTCTTATGTCATATTTTATAGCTAGAGCCCTGTGCAGATGCCCAAAATAAAATCCACCCCCAAATCCATAAGGTCTCAATCTGCATTTTCATCTGTGAACATAGCCAACATCTGTCTCCATAGATATTGTAATATTTTATAAAAGTCTTAACAACAACACCAGTTAATCAATAAATGACAAACTTAGATATGAAAGTAGGTAGTCAATGAAATTAATAACTGTATGATTTGATTTTATCGTACAATATTTGTTCAAGGGAAATAGTATGTAATTTGCTAATCATTAATTTCAGAGTAAGTGTATGCACACAGTTTAAAGCAAATTAATATTACTTATTTATACCATATATTTGTTTGTTGCTAATTATTTTTGCAATATTTCAAAAATGTATTAAAATATTAAAATTAAAAATAAGAATGTGTAGCTTCATTGGTAGTTTTTAACTTAATCCGCATATTTATACAATTTGTATCCGTCTTGTCAATAGTATTATAAATATTTGATTCCATACAGGGGTTGTTTGATCATTAACTAGAAGGGTTTATATAACTAAACAATCAATAATTTGGTTTTGTTCTAATGTGTGAGAAATTTGAATCAAAATGTCTTAAAGTTTTATTGGAGTGTTTATATTCCTTAAAGTTGAACTTGTTAATTTGGTGATAATAGTGATGATGATGGTATGATGAAAGTAATAATATGCCAGTTGTTTTATCTTTATTTTATTTTTTGAACTATGACACTCACAAGCTATTTTAAATTTAACAAAATAACAACAATATACTGTTATATTAGGATAGTAACACTTGAACAGAACTTTTGGAAACTGATGTTTAAACTTTACTTGACAATTGCTCTACAAGATGACCTATCACATTACCGTATTTCTTTATATAAATTTCAATAGTATATATGTTATGGACAAAGTGAATAAAAGGTCATTTTGAAAAATTACCTGGTATTATGCATAGTGACCGAAGCAGTCAGGCAAAGTGATAAATATTTGTTAATTTATTATTTTGACCGGGCATAGTGCTACACTTTCTCTAAGCAATATGATTTTTTTAATAATAGTTTTTATTGAATAATCTGTAATAGTTGGTACTTCCTATATAAAAAAACAACAATAAAACTAGTTTGGTTAGGTTAGTTAAGTTAAGTTAGGTTAGTTTTGTTAGGTTAGGCTAGTTAGGTAAGTTAGTTTAGTTTATTTAGGATAAGTTAGTTAGGTTAGTTAGGTTGGTTAGGTTAGGTTAATTAGATTAGTTATGAGGCTGACACGTGATCGGATTGTTCCCACCCAGCCAGTGACGAGGTACTGTACTGTTTTTACATTGCCCAAAGAGCATAGAGCATTATTCATATTGTCTGGTCAAAATGATAAATTAACAAATATTTATCACTTTGCCCAACTGCTCTGGTCACTACGCATAATGCCAGGTCAATTTTCAGAGTGACCTGGTTAATCGCTTTGTCCATAACAGATATAAGTGCATTAGATTAAATTATTTCTGTTAAAGTGAGACTCTAGTTAAATTGAGTTAATCTTTATTTTAGTTTTATGTAAAACCACCAGTAGGCTAAACCTTCTATGAATAATTTAAAATGTATATACATCTAAAGTTAAATGGTAAGAGTTAAATAACTTATTTCTGAACATAAGAGAAAGGGACCTAGGCAGGGGTGCACTGGAAGGTTCCAAGCGACCCAGGACCACAAATCTGACAACTATTAACACACATTCATGTGAAGTATTTATACTCTTACTATTATTAAATTAATCTCGAGTTCATTTAATCTAAATTATCGATTATTAAGTCACTATTCACTCCACTTAAAACAGCAGTTTCTTCATTTTACAGGCAAGGGCAAACATTTTTACAAATGGCTAAGCAATGGCTTAGAGTTTATTTTTGATATATTTAAGTGTGTAAAATGATCCTTCACTCATGACTTGTGTAGATTACAAGACTAGTGACAGTCAGTATTCATTAAACAAATGCTATTTAACATTTGGCTTAAGAAGTGATTTCTAAACACCGTAAAATAACAATAAATGGGACAGTTTTACATTTAATGTTATTGTACATATTTACTCACTGAAACTTTTGATTAAAATGTAATGAAACCAATCACTTATCATTTAATGGATAGCTCATAGCTGTATTTTGTTTTAATGTAGCTACAGCAGCCCAATTAAACCGGCCCACCGGGAGATATCCCGGTGTCTCAGTCCTCCCCCGGACCTAAGATTATATTCCTATCTTGGTGTACTTTAAACATGCAATAATTAACCAATTTTCTTCTCAAATAGAATTATTAAGAAATGTGATGTATTTTCTTAATATGTGTTATCAAGTTACATTTTTGAAGTGTTTTAACTTGACAGTAAGGGCACTGAAATAATGGTTCTTTTCCACATTCATATTTCTCATGTCTCCATAGATTCTTTTTATATTGATACTTTTTTCCACATTGAGAACAAGAAAAACTGCCTGAAAATGTACTAAAATCAGATTTTCGTGTCTTTATTCTTTGACAAGACTTAATAATAGATGCATTCAATAAAAATTGTGGTAATTCTTCTGTTTGTTGAAAGAACACATTGTTGATTTGAGTTCTTTTCTTATTCACACTTCTTGCGCTATTAGAATTTTCATGAGTGTCTTCGTCCAAATCAAGTAATTGCCAATTTTGTTGAAAACCATCGTAATCTGAAACAGAATATCAAATATTATTTGTGAGAAAATGAAAATAAATAATTAAAAAATATCAAATGATTATTGAACAAACCTTTGGATGATTCATGACAAATAACATGTGCATTTAATATCATTACAATAACCTGATGCCACCCTCCTTTGTATACTTGCTACTATGAAAGGAAGCAAACAGTTATGATAGCACAGGCTAGTGGTGAATAATTAAAACACATTTCTCTTAATGTATTTACAATTTAGTATATGATTATCAAAGACAAAATTCTATCAAGAATAGTTTTTAACAAAAATTATGGAGAACAAAATAAATGTACTGATTGGTCAACTATAAATAAAGTTTAAGTTAAAGTTCTTTAGTTTATCAGCTAGATCAGTGTTTGTCAAACCATGGGTTGTATGGTAATCATGAGTTTGATGCCAGTTGTCCATGGAGTATCCAAATATAAGTGTCAAAGGTCAAGATGAAAATTTAAAGTCTTAATAAGAAAATAAATTAACTTCCTCTTCTCAGATTGATATGCATTTATAAAAGGTAATTTGAGCCAGCTTCCTGTTCTCGAACATTCTACTTCCATCCAGATGTTTTCTTATATTGTATTTTATTTTTTCTAAACAGAAGTTTCTAGAAGCTTCCATGAGCAATAGATATATACGGATGATGGTGCAATTGAACCTCACTAGGAGACCAGTCCTTGATGTACTCGGACTGCAACTCCTGTCCGTGATTCCTACGATCGTGTTATCAGCCGCCTCTCTAAATTGTTACGCTATGCGGCATGATCAGTTTTCCGACCATTACAAATAGTGATTATTGAATAAATAAATAGTATCAAACTTTACAATTGTGCTATTATTCAATACTAAATAAAGTGATTTATATCAGTAACACTTCAATTGGCGTCCAAACGTGGGACCTGTAACAAAACTCTTCAATTGACGCTCTATCACGGGGATATAAATACCAATTATACAATCAAAATACCGTACCGCTTTAATTAGTGCTCGATCACGGGGCAATTATCAGCTAATTAAACAGTATCACTTCAATTGGCTCCCAAATGGAGAGGCAAAATTCTGTACCTTTACAATGCATTGATACATTTTTATTTAGAAATCCTCCTTCTATTGTTCTTATCATATTTTGTTTCAATATGGTGAACTGAAATTTATGTTGAGCTAGGTCTCTAACTTTTTAATGAATATGGATAGAGTACTCGGTATATAAGTTTCTTAAACACTAGGCTAGAATCAGTGGCAGCAGAATCCTTTTGTGTGTAAGGGGAAAGGCAGTATTCAAAAACATTTGGAAATCAAAGGGTGTTCGGGGACATTCATCCCTCAATCCTTGCCTCAGAGGTTTGTTTTTTTAAGTTTTGAAGCTTATATAACAGGGGTGGCAATCTACATGGCCTTTGGGAGCCACAACAGTTGAGGTAAGACTGTGAAGAGCCACACCAACAACTAAAGTTACACACAGACGCTGTTCGCTGTTCTTAACGACCCAGCCCACATGCCACCAGTCAGCCTGTTGTTGTGTATGAGTGCAATTGACATTTTGTTATTAACGTTTGTTTTATCAAGTTAAATGTAAATATGAAGATGAGAATAGAGGCTTTAAGACAGAGTGGGAGAGGGAGTTAGTTTTTGTAAAAAGATAGATATGGTAAGACAGTTTGCGCCTTATGTAAAATAACACTGGCACAGTTCAAGGGCAGTAATATTAAGAGGCATTATTAGTTATTAATTATATTGGGCTTGTTTTTGTTTTTTATTGTTATGACAAACTTATTTTCCCATTAATTTAAAGAATCAAAATATGACAAATGATTTTTTTTAAATGTTCAAACAATTAGTAAGGTATGTTTTGAGTATTTTTAATTACTACATTTTTTGAAAAATATGTTTTGTCCGATTAATAATGAGAAAACTATGTTTAAGAAAAGTTTTCAATTAAAAAAAATAATCAAGTATTACTAATAGTAATAGTAATAATAGTCGAATGACAAGAGGGCATGAGCCACATTGTACCACCCCTATTCTATAAGTTATTTGGAGGGATCTCTGTATTATTTTTGAAAATTGTTTGTCTCTGGAAGATATTTTTATTTGGTTATTTATGGCAATTGTAGTTCAGTGCAACCTTCACTTTCAAACATAATCAACTTATTAAAACTGTGTGTGTGCCAAAGACCCGATTACCTATCCAAGATGTTTGCAGCTTACACTAACTTGAAAAATGGAATGATGTAAAACACCCATGATTATTTTAATTGAGAATAAATGTATGTAATACAAAAATAACTTCATTAGAAAGTTGGTTAAAAGTTGAATGTATGTTGGTCAAATCAACAAACTTGAGAAACCTTATCTGCCCACATCCCTGTTTATCATATAGTTTTCAACTAACTATATGTATGAACTCTGGGAAAACATTGTTAATGGCTTATTTGAAAAAAAAAAAAAAGATCCGATGCAAGGCCATCATTCCACTTTTTATTCAAGAATATCACAGAAGAGTGAAATAAATCTATGGGGAGACTAATTTATCCTAGAGTGAGGAAAGAATTATATCCAAGTGGAAACAATGCATCTGGTCTTATGCCCCCCCCCCTGCATTTCCATGGCTAGATTTAGATTGGCCTTTGACAAGACCCAGGACACCTCATTGGGGACATACCAGATACTCTTCTAAGTAATGGGTGAACAGAACTCGATTCAAGTTATGCAAACACCAGCACCTTTTCAGGAGAGAGAATTATTTTATTTGGAAATGAGTGTATTATTTTATACAGGTTAATACAAGAAGTGAAACCTCTTAATTATATCTTTGTACAAGATAGCTTTAGAATATGAGAATGATTTTTCAGTATATTTTGTAGTATTTTGTTTTTGTTGCGCTCTTTTGAAAGAAAACAAATGTGTGCTAATAGCCAGACATGTGGTTCATCCTTTGTTTCAAGGTTTTTTTCATACACTTAACAAGAATGTATATCTAATATCTTTAGAAGAGAAATGGGTATGTTAATTGAGCACATTTGTACACGTAAGAAAGCTTTAAATGAATCATTATTCAAAATAATAGTCCACCAAGAGACTAATTAAAAAATCTAGTTCAACTTTATTCATTGTATTTTTATGTTCTTAACAAATATATACAAATGTTTAAATTATATTAGGCCATTTTAAAACTATTTATTTTTTTGGCTTAGACTCACCACTGAAAAGAAGACACGATAATGTTGATGCATGATACAAAATAATTTAATTGTGTCAAAAATCCTAATCCCAAGGGGTGCCTTAGGAAAGATCAAAATGAAGATGTTTTGTTGTGTTACTAGAACATTAAAATGAGTTTTCTTTTTTTCAGCACCACGTCTTACCACCTTTTCAGGTTTATATTAATATGTACTAAATATATATTAATATGTACTAAATACATATATATATAATCTAATGCGTTAAGAACGAGGAAAGTTGAATTTAGAGGAAGTGTACCTGAATTTGCATGAGGGGAGAGAAAAACCACACTTAGTACACATGACCAAGGTTTTAACCTTGATCTCTTTGTCATTGGCAGTATAGTCTAACATGAGAGTGACGCCTTAAACCCTGCGGCAATAAAGCGTGTAATTTTTTTGTGTGCATATATGGCAATATAAAAGTACTATGGAGTGTTAAGATACAATATTACTGTTGGCTAAAATATATAGACAGGTGCCTTTTAACTAAGAGTTTTATAGTAGACATAGTAGACACTATAGGTATTAATATTGTATTAAATATACACCTAATAATACATATTAAGTTTGGATTTTACATTGTCACATACAACATTCTTAATGTCCAAGATGAAAGTTAAATCTAAGGACAAAATGTATACCATCAAATGACATAATCCTAGTATTATTTAGTGGGTACATTAAAAGTAACAAAACTAACTAAGTAGTTCCATTTGAGCACCCTCATATTAGAACAAGTGAAACATTTACTGAATTCATAATCATGTTTGTACTCAATGTTTTAGAACATAAAATAATAAGTATTAAATATTGAGCAATACAAAACACTTCTTACATTTAGAATATTAAACCTGGTGACAAGCACTTATGGTGAACCTAGTTGTTGTAGAATGTAAATGCACATAATAATAATACTAATGCACTAGTGAAAGTAAATTATACAGAAAAATTTATATAGGCCCTTTGTGAACATATTTAATCATAGTAAAGTTTTTATCAAGATATTTGTTTATTTTGTTAACAACTATCTCAGGAGCACTGAATGTCTGATATTTCCAAAGGTACTGCAGTTATAAATATAATTCTTTTACCAATTGTTTCCAAATTTGGTTTAAATCAACTATCAGTTCTCAATTTTCTAATGGATTCTCACACCTCTAGTCAAGGTCAGACAATGAGTTGTTCACTCCACCACAACTAACGCTATTAACATATTATTATATAATTTGGTACTATTAAATGAAGCATCAAGTAGAAGATATTGCTGCATTGCACATAAGTCAGTTAGTGAGTCATATTCCCCAACACATCTAATGTCATAAGATGATTTGGACAACATTTAATAGAGATATAAGTGGCATTAAATAAAAAGTTTGTAATTAGAAAAGATACCACATAGAACATTAAGGTCAATCAGGTATCCGTTAATTTCCTCACAACGTCTATATTTCATAACCGATTTTGACAACTTTTGGTACAAATATAAAGGGCTGTAGGTGGACATTTTCCCAATAAATGGAGGTCTTATTGTTCTTATTAAGGTCAACAGTGAGTTATTACCTACCATGCGTGTACCACCTTAAACATATTTGGACAAATATGTGGGTATGTTTGTAACGGTCATTGAAGGAAATTATCAACAATATATTGTGATGTTACTCTGATGAAGTAAAAGGTTCTTCATAGATTTACTATCAAAATAAAAAAGGTTCCCCCAATGGGATTTGAACACACAGTTTTTGGGATGAAAAAACTCTTGCTAATATTATTGTCAATTAATTTGGAAATTAGATTAATGACTACAATCGAACTAGAGAGAGAGAAGAAAAATACAAGCAAAATTATCGAAATCTAGTTAGTGCTGCCATTTTATAAGAAAATGCCCCACCAATCTTCCTATGTGATTGTACAAGCAAAGAAAAATCTGTGACCTGAGATGTGGACATATTTTCAATTCCCATACAGGCAAATAAAAGGCCAAGTCCAGGTGTAAAGGAAAAAAAATTCCAATCAAATCCATTACCCTGTAGTGTATATTTGGCATTCAATTGTTTTATAATGTTTTTGTTTCAAAAGTATAGTTTATTTTACTGTATTGGGATTGTTTATTAACTGCCTTCTTTTTTGAGGTTGAAATTAATATGTAATAGTTAAAATAGCTTATTGTTAGTCTTTAATGGTTTAAGGTTTGATGGTAATTTTATATTTAATGAGTATTTGTTCTCTGGTGGGTCTTTGTATCCATACACTTACTAATATATCAACATGAATGGATCCAGTAGTGATGAAAATGAATAAAGGAAAACTATAAATAATTGTAACAGGTATAAAAAGCGTGCTAAATTAAGGAGGTTAAGTCACACATTTAAATAAATTCGTACAATGAGTCACATTGAAGGTGAGGAGTGCAAATGTATCCACTTTAAGTGTTTCCAAACGATTAACCTAAATCAAAGGAAAGTTGAAATCAAAAATTTTAACCATCTAGGTTCTAAAGATGAACAGGATAACTATTTAAGTGGGTTGATGTATGTATTCCAACTAACCGTAGGTGACCACGCAAGAACGAGGATGAAAGTAACCTATATAGCTATTCCTATGAAAAAATAATTCTTAAACACAGTAAATTGGTTGAAATTCCTGTGTGCTGTGCCATCAAGCATTCCTTTCAATACATAATATTTCAAATCAAAATGTCCAAACTATAAAGAAAGCTCTCATTACTACTTTAAGGCACCAACCGATGGAAAAGGAAAACACACAGACAGATTATATAAGTTGCCAGAAGATACTTGAGGTAAAGCACACATGCATATTAAGTCCCTCGTAGCCAGCCAGCTGATCCCATTACAGCAGCCATGATAGTGCAAAACTATATTTACCGGAAGAGTTGAATGTAAAAAAGCTCCACAATATGTATCAAGCCTATAATCATATCAAATGTATAGGCAAATTATCACAACAAAATACGATATAGCACCCGGCTACTCTAGAAGTGACACGTCATGTTCAACATGCAATGAATAAACACCAATCATTACTGGTCTTGAAGAAACCATTAAAAACTGTAGTAATACGAGTGAGAGGGACATAATACAGATAAAATAAATAAGAAAAACATAAAAAAAACGTTCACTTAAAAAAGGCCATTATGTTCTATATGAGAAATTGCACAGCAAAACATTAATTAAGAAATATATTGAGGCATTATGTTTTGATTATATGGAAAACCTGCCTGCCTTGAATATTTCTACTAAGCACGTTTATTACCAGCAACAACTTTCTTTTTATATGTTTAACATACCTGTTTTATCAACGAATGAGTCATTCATATTTAGAAATGACCAAACCATAGAAAAAAAAGGGTCATATGATGTGGTTTAAATGTTAGTACTATTTTGTCGATTACGTTCTTCCCCCCAATGTGCTTCACCTTGATTTGTTTTGTGATTCGTGTGCTGGCCAAAACAAAAACCATACTATAAGATTCCTGAATTATTTAGTACACAAGTATTATTGATTGAGTTTAATCAGGATTACTTTTCTCATTTGAAGTCATTGCTATCTTGAGTGTGACAAGAACATGGGGAATATAAAGCAAAATGTGTGAATTGAAATACCATGTGAGTGGAATGAACATGTAAGAGCATCTCATATTAAACCTTCGCCTTTTGTTGTTATTGAAGGTGACACTCACTTTTTTCACAAATGGGGTACTTATTTGATCAGCATGTGTAAGAAAAAATGTCCTTTCCCTACAAGAAAAATAACTGAGCTGATCAATACAATAGAGCACACATGCACATTGCATCCTATAATGGTGTGATATGTGGCTAAGGATAATATAGAAAGAAAACACTGTCAAGATCCTGGAGAGCTATATCAGGTCCGGAGTCAAAGTACAGGGACCTACAAGTTCTGAAACGTCTCTGTGTTCCAGTCACTCGATATTTCTACACCATCCTACTGGTAGCAGCAACCAGGGATGATAATGACGACAGCTACTGATCTTTGTAGAGAAGAAGATGTGATAATTTGTAGTAATTTTCCTACACATTCATAACTTACATAAAATTAGTTTGAATTAAATATTATGATACATTTAGTTTTAACTATATTGAAAAATGTGACTATACATTTTTGGCGAGGGGGTCAAGGGGAATGAAAAAAATTGTGTTTATATTTCATTTATTTATATTAAAAAAATGTGATTATAC
>CABFOW010001435.1:98342-118186 GCA_902141385.1 Timema californicum
AAGGATAAGTTGAAAACGATTGTCTAGATAAGGAGATATCTGAAGATGTGTGAAATTTTATTGTTTTTTGAAAGTTTGTAAAGGACATTGATTGTTTTTCATAAAAAAATATTAGGGTTGTCTCTAAATATTTAACTAGCATGAAGTAATCTTTTTTATTTGCGTTATTTCATTCTATATTCTTATGTGTAAGTTGAATTAAGGTTTATTTTATTTTATTCTTTATAGCTATTATTTAAGTACTGAAAACATTTTGAAAATTAAAATGAGCTTTTCTTCATTTTAACTGTATGTGACTTTGATTGTTATTTGCTTGTACCCTTCATATTAAATTGCAGTTTCCTGCATTATTCGCTTGATGTCAGTAAAATCAGGTTAAAATTCGAAACTTTTTCATTTTAAGATACGACATATCTTTTTTCAAGTATGTTAAAATGGATTCACTGTCCTCCATTCCTTTGTTTTTTAAAGTAAAATACAGAAAATCCCGCCATAATGTGACAGTTGGTTCGAACTTTGTTACCTACCTGAGTTAATTATCATTGTTAAATGTGAGGTTTGATTGACTTTCAATGACTACACCACAGTGGTTAGGAAGAAAAATGATTAAAAAATAAGACATAATTATTAATGATAGATAATAAAAAGAATAAATAAATAACTTAATAGTAGCAAAAGTGTTGGTATTATAAATGGATAGCAGTAAGCAAAAATTAATCAGATTAAAGTAAATTTAAATATTTGAGGCAGAGCCTTTACAGGATAAATTAGCTATAAGGGAGTTCAATAAAAATAATAGTAGTAAGGAATGAATCAATCAATGTTTATTTAGGATATTAAAGAAAATTACATAGTTGATTTTATTATACAATCCCGGAGTACCTAAAGGTAATAAAATAGTTAAAAAAACAAGTTTTTCACCCATCAAAACATTTCCTCTTAAAATATTTACATGGTTGCTTGAAGCATGCCTTGAAGTATCCATTATTTAATTTTTCTTTTCACTACACCTATTTGATGGATATCTTGGAGTTTTGGGGGTAGTAGATTAAATAATTTGAGGATGGTATATCCCAGTTCCTGTTTACCAAAATAATCAAAGTATGCGCCAATTGTATTCACTTCTTTGTTAGAAATTGAGTGGTTGTGTTAAGGTAATGCTTGTTTATCTGTTTGTATTTATCGGAATGGTAATATCTTATAAAGAGGCTGTACTCATACAATTGAGTGGTTGTGTTAAGGGAATGCTTGTTTATTTGCTTGTATTTATCGGAATGGTAATATCTTATAAAGAGGCTGTACTCATACAATTGAGTGGTTGTGTTAAGGGAATGCTTGTTTATTTGCTTGTATTTATCGGAATGGTAATATCTTATAAAGAGGCTGTACTCATACAATTGAGTGGTTGTGTTAAGGGAATGCTTGTTTATTTGCTTGTATTTATCGGAATGGTAATATCTTATAAAGAGGCTGTACTCATACAATTGAGTGGTTGTGTTAAGGGAATGCTTGTTTATTTGCTTGTATTTATCGGAATGGTAATATCTTATAAAGAGGCTGTACTCATACAATTGAGTGGTTGTGTTAAGGGAATGCTTGTTTATTTGCTTGTATTTATCGGAATGGTAATATCTTATAAAGAGGCTGTACTCATACAATTGAGTGGTTGTGTTAAGGGAATGCTTGTTTATTTGCTTGTATTTATCGGAATGGTAATATCTTATAAAGAGGCTGTACTCATACAATTGAGTGGTTGTGTTAAGGGAATGCTTGTTTATTTGCTTGTATTTATCGGAATGGTAATATCTTATAAAGAGGCTGTACTCATACAATTGAGTGGTTGTGTTAAGGGAATGCTTGTTTATTTGCTTGTATTTATCGGAATGGTAATAACTTATAAAGAGACTGTACTCATACAATTGGCTTCGAAGTAGAATTCTATGTTGAATATATGTTTGTTTGTTAGCATTTTGTGTACCAAATATAATTTTCAATATTTTTTCCTTACAAATGTAAAATTTTGATTGTGAACATTCTGTCGTTTCTCCCCAGATGGATATGCCATAAGATATTATTGATTGAACTAACGATTTATATATTATTATTATTATTATCATCATCATCATTTTGATATCCAAGTACATTCAAAGATAGTAAATAAACATATATAAATCCTTTCAGTTTGTTCTCAAGTTTTTGTATGTGCCTGTCACATTTATGTTGTTTGTCAATGATTAGTCCAAGATAAGTATGACTTTCTGCTATGTACAGTTTTTTTTATACAGTCACAACAGAATACAACTTGAAAAACTTGTCCAATTGTGCAAATAATTTTAGTTGTGATGCATAATATTGACTCTTGTATGGCACATTTTAGGAGAAGAGATATGTATAACTTTAGTTTTCTTTGAATTTATTATTAGACAATTGTCATGGGCCCATTTTGTATTTCATTGTACTCTCGTTTCAAGTTGTATTCTGTTGTTTGGAGATTCTTGTGTGTAGTTAGTATTGCAGTGTTGTCTGCAAAGAGTTAGATGTGTTCATGATTTAATTGTCTTGTGGATTGTATTGATGTATTATAATAGAATAGATCCTGGTATTGAGCCTTGTGGTACTCCCATATTTGTCCCTTTGGTTTCACTTTCTTTTTTGCTAATCTGTACATAGTGAGATAGTCTCTAAGCCATCTTAAGTATATGTCCATCAATTCCAATCAATTTAAATGAGCCCAATAATATATCAGTGTCAAGTGTGTCAAAAGGTTTTTTAAATTCAATAAATAGGGCCAAACCATATTTATTGTTGTTTAGCGCTTTGTTAATTTTACTATAAAAACGTTATGTCTTTGAAAATTATATACTTTACCAAACATTTTAAATATTTTCTCTTGGCAAAGTTTATCATTAACTAGAAATAAAAGACACTTTAAAATGTACTACGAGACCTGTCCATCAAATGGCAAGTTTTGCTCGATAAAGTCATACCACTAGTTATTACAAGGTAATAAATATGTCATGTGCATTTCCCATGTGGAAAAATGGACCAGTTCTGGTAAGATATCATATCTGACCAGACCTGCGCCATTTTTCCACATGGGTTCACCAAAGGTCAAGTATTGTATTTTACTGTAGTTGATGGTTTCAAAGTGGCATAGTTAATTATAAATAGTCACAAGTAAAGGCATTTCAATTCTAAGAAAGAGATAGCGATGTAATACCATATTTGGCAATGACTATTATAATTGCATTTGTATTTTTCTTGCTTTGAGCATCCAATTATATTGATTAATTACATAGTTTAAAAACCCCATGTGTGTACAAATTCAATGATGCAATAACTAGTTGTGGATGTTTAACATAATGATTTAAGATGGCAATACTTCTGTCTATAATATTTCTGTGGTAATTAAAATTTTAGTAGAATACAACTTGTTCTGAAAAAAAAAAGTTTTTAGTATACATATCAGGAAAAATCCCCTTGTAACTTAAAGTTATTTCACTCATTTACACTCTAAGTTTTTGATGTGGCAAATCAACACATGCCGTTGAAGATTACTGCTTTGTTTTGCTTGGAAGGAACAAAAAGAACACGTGAAAGATGGCTCCTTGCCACATTCAAACTTTCGGTGTCTGTACCAGGAACTTTTATGGTTGTATTTCTTATTGCATGTTGTACACTTGAATATGACTGGGATTGTACATGGATTTTGTTCAAAGTTTGGCAATCTTGAGTAGAACTCATCCACTATTGACAAATCAAACACCTCCTCCGACCCTGCTAGAAGAGAGTCAAACAATAAAACACTATATTATTACTCATTCAGTAAATCAAAGTGGTTTCTTGAGAAATATTTACCATAGTAAGAATAATAATTTAGTAGAACTATACATTGCCTCACTGTGCTCAGATATAGATAATCTTCACATAAAATATAGCTATTCAAATAATTTATGTTAACTAAAAAAATTATTAGGTTTGCTTGAAATAGCTACAACTAATTCGTAAAAAAAAGTGAATATCTGTTTAAATTATTAATTCCTAAACACTTTCTGCCTAGGAAATAATTGAATAAATAATTTTAGTCAAATGGAACATAAATGAACCAAATAATGTAATATATTTGCAAATATTTAGGTACATCGGTTAAACAGATACATTCAATATGACAGTTTAATTACAACTGGTTCTAATAGAGCTTAGTCAACTTAAATAGTTAATAATAATATTGCTCAGTATTGGAAAGATTAGCCAGTACTAATGTACTGTTGCCCAGGGGATGCCCAAACGTACTAATCGTGAGCCTACATCCTTTTCGTGTCTCGATGAGATGAGATGATGGTTATAGTGAGTATGAGGGTATGCAATGGAAACACTTGCACTCTAACTTAAACTTACCAACCAAACCATGGTGATTGTTGGGGCGATTACCCTTTGGGGAAAAATATCCAAGGTACCAACCGGGAATCAAACCTGGACCCCCAAGATTCGTAGCTAGGTGCGCTGACCCCTACAACATGGGACTGGTTACTTCAACAAAAAAAACATGATTATGATTATCATCACCACCACCACCACCACCACCACCACCACCATCACCAACAACTGTTTGCGACCTGTTGCCGGGTCAGTTTAGTAAAATGCCTGAATCCTCCTCTATCTTTCCACCACTACTTATCCTCTCACTTTTGCACTTTTCGTTATCTTATTGATCTCACCGCCAAGTGGTGTGCCCCGGAATCTGAGTAATCTGTTGGAGGTTGGGTTTAATCCCAGGGGAAACCAGGTCAGGTGCATACGAGAGACAAGAGACTGGTCAAGGTCTGGCCAGTTGGCTGGGAGTGAGAGGGTTGGTGATTATAAGCCAGGTCATCATTAGCACCTGTAGCCTCAGTTAGGAGAGGCCACCACCAAGAGAAGGTCTACCTGAGGACCTATAAGGGGTATCCCCACTAGTCAGGTGTAGGCCATGACAGGCTTAGTAAGACAGAGGCCGAAACAAATCAAAGAACTCAAGAAAATAAAGTAAAATGCCGGATTGGAAACAAATAAAACTATAACTAAAACAAGTTATATTCCTTAAATTTAAAAATGACATCTGAACATGAGAATCGAACCCAGGACCTTTGTCTTACTATGCTAATGCTCTTACCATTGAGATAGTCAGGAATCGTCCTGTCCCCACAGTCATTCTTCACTCATATTCTAAGACAGAGTCTGTGATGAATATGCAGAAATTGTCAGTTACATATATGTGATCAATTAAGATCACAAGCTATCAGGTAACGCAGCCATCTTTGAGTCAGTAGGTTTTTATGATGCCAATAGTACAACGACAGTTGTAGAGTGAGTATATCACGATGGATTAAATAACCAAGCTACTATAGTTGATAATTGTGGTTATAGCCGCATCTAAATATCATGTTCTTTGAATTGGAAAATTACACCTGGACATGGGAATCAAACCTAAAACCTTTGGCTTAATATGCCAATACTATAATCACTGAGCTATCCAGGAATATGATATTTAGATGTGGCTACAACCATAATTATCAAATATAATAGTTTTGCTATTTAATCCATCATAAAACAGCTAAGTCAACTATAGCTGTGCAAATTGATTATAAAACACTTTCCCTCAATTTGATACAACCACACAGTCTTTTAAAGTTTTGTGCTCGGGTGCTGGGAGCTCCTTGGTCAGTATGTCAGCCAATTGTTCACCAGTTGGCACATACTTCAATGCCACTGTTCCACTGCGCAGAACTTCTCGAATGAAGTGATACCATAAACTTATGTACTTCAATCACTGATGTTCCTTGGGCGGCTTAGCTATTTGTATACAAGCTAAGATGTCCTTGAGTTTAGTGGTCGGTAGTATTTCGGGTATCTTTAAGTATTCTAGAAGGGATTGTGTGCATGGCATTTTAAATATTGCGCTAGATAGTGGTACGTATTCAGCTTCCGTCGAGGATAGGGCAACAATGTTCTGTTTTCTAGTGGTCCAGGAAATAGTGCACTCAAATAACTTGACTAAGGGCCGAGTCATTTACTTACGGTAATTCACATCGTATCCCCAATCAGCATCAACAAAGGTGAATAATCTGTGACCATTTATATTGACTGATATTGACTGTCCGTACCACAATACTCACACCAAATGCTTCCAATGGATGTTTGATGTACAATTCTGGAACTTGGAGAAATAATTCACTGTCACCATCAGATATGGTATTGTTACCTAGGAAGCATACATGGAGCACCCTATCATTTCCCTGTAGAGATGTAGAGTCATCATCATTTCTTCTGTTTATAAGTCAAGCTTGAGATTGGTTTCCATGGGTGTTGAAATGGAATTGGTATCTTCCATCTGAAGTCACATGAGCATTTTTTTTTTAGACAGTGAGATTGATCTAATTTCAGAGTGTTGCTAATTCTTTTTATGCCAATAAAATTATTTACATTGTGCAAGTCAGTAGTTTCCCTTGTACATCTTCTAATTAAGAGTCTAGCTTGCCAATATAGATAAAGTTATCTAACAAAGTTATAAGAAAATAATATTTGTTTTAACCACTATAGTGAATAAGCAGTAATCAGCTTCACAACGATCAAAACATAAGGTGGTAGTTGATTTAACTTCTAGTTCCATTCGTGTGATGCTTGTTTTAGCCCATATAAAGGCTTGTTGAGCTTGTACACCAATCTTGCTTCATTATTTTTTGGCCACTGGGTGGTTCCATGTACATTTAAGGCATGATATTTCCCTGTAGAAGGCTGCCTTGACACCCATTTGATGGATTGTTAAATCCGTTTGGTTAGCTATTGCCAAAATAACTTGCAGATTTGACAAACCACCCACTAGAACTTGGAGAAATAATTCACTGTCACCATCAGATATGGTATTGTTACCTAGGAAGCATACATGGAGCACCCTATCATTTCCCTGTAGAGATGTAGAGTCATCATCATTTCTTCTGTTTATAAGTCAAGCTTGAGATTGGTTTCCATGGGTGTTGAAATGGAATTGGTATCTTCCATCTGAAGTCACATGAGCATTTTTTTTTTAGACAGTGAGATTGATCTAATTTCAGAGTGTTGCTAATTCTTTTTATGCCAATAAAATTATTTACATTGTGCAAGTCAGTAGTTTCCCTTGTACATCTTCTAATTAAGAGTCTAGCTTGCCAATATAGATAAAGTTATCTAACAAAGTTATAAGAAAATAATATTTGTTTTAACCACTATAGTGAATAAGCAGTAATCAGCTTCACAACGATCAAAACATAAGGTGGTAGTTGATTTAACTTCTAGTTCCATTCGTGTGATGCTTGTTTTAGCCCATATAAAGGCTTGTTGAGCTTGTACACCAATCTTGCTTCATTATTTTTTGGCCACTGGGTGGTTCCATGTACATTTAAGGCATGATATTTCCCTGTAGAAGGCTGCCTTGACACCCATTTGATGGATTGTTAAATCCGTTTGGTTAGCTATTGCCAAAATAACTTGCAGATTTGACAAACCACCCACTGATGCATAGGTTTCCTCATTATCAACACCAGGCTTTTCTCAAACATTTTGCAACTAGTCTTGGCTACAACAGCCCCATGACTTCTTTGGTGCTGACTGACAGCTCACAGATAACAGTTAAAAGCTTTGAAAAGTTACCAGACCAAATTATTTATCCCTACGCCGAACCATATGTTCTGAAAAAACGTGTGTTTAGCAGCTGTCACTTCTGACAGTCAAAATTTAGGTATATACCAAAAATGTTGACTGTCAGAAGTCAGCTGTGAGCTGTCAGTCTGAACCAAAGAAGCCATGGGACTACTGTAGTCTGGATTTACATTTATTAACTTTTTTATTTTCAGGATTCTTTTTAGTTTTGAGCACCCAGTTCTATGGTATTATATTTTTGTTTTGAGATAAGGTGATCAGGTCCCATGTTTTGTTCCAGATTAGTGCATCTATTTATGATTTTACTGCATCTTCTCACTTCCTTCTGTCACTGTGATTTGATATCGTTGATGTCTTCAGGAAGGTCTTCCATGTACTCTACCTTCAGCGCTGAGTGCAGTGTTCATTACCTTGAAGTCACCTGGCCATCTGGGTGGTTTCCTTTCTTGTTGTCTTCTCGTAACACCCTTCTCTGGTTTGATTTCAGTTTCTTCCACATTCTGGTCTTCTGTTTAATCTTTTTTTTTAAATGTTGCTTCTTGAAATTTGCCCTCCTATTGTTTTTCCATTGATGTTGTCTTCTTCCTCCTTATTCATGTTCGGCGTAAATCGTGTGGCATCTTAAACTTACAGTTAATTTAAAATGACTTCCCTGAAGACGATTATTTCTTTTTTAGAGGGACCCCATATTCTATAGGAGTTTGTGGAGTATCTTATTAGAATTACCTTCCTTGCTTTCAAATCTAGTTTAGTGCGCAGCTGTGTGTGCACATACACAAATGCATCGCTACCAGTATTCAATTGCTTTTATACATTTGGATTAACTTTATACCACATCTCTGCTGGTGTATACATCTTATTCTCGTCCTTCAGGCGGGAAGAAGTTAGGACTGCCTCACTCCAAAGATACTTCAGGATAGCTGGGTTATGACTCTCGATTTATCAACAGTGGTCCAATTTAATCTTTCCGCAACACCATTTAGCCTAGGTATTTAGAGCATGGTGGTTTACACAAGTAGCACGAGTTGGTTTTAGGTCCAGAATTGTACTTACCATTTATTGCCATCTTGAAAGTTCATGGTTAATAGTTTCTTGTATAGGTACAATTGAAATGTAGCATATTGTATCTGAGAGGTAACCTTCAGTTATCTATGATTTCCTTTGGAGTTGGTTTGTTCTTAACACATTCAAGATGGTGGTCTGCCATTTTTTCTATCAGCACCAATCTGCATTTCTTTTCATTCTTCTTCATTTTTTCTACCATCTTGATATTCTATGCTTCTATAATAGTGTCAATTAATCTTACATTTAATACCTTCTTATCCAATATTGTATTCATTTCTTTCTTGGCATATTTCAACAGTTCAAATTATTCTAATAACACCTCCATGCAAAACTTCCAAATACCTAAGTGTCCCATTGAGCTGAGCAATTCTTCTTTTCTCTTTCAGGCTCATAACCTATTGATTCTTAACACTTTCTGCTCACGAAATAAACATGAAGAAATTATCCTAACACTTGTTAGAACACACTTGAACAAAATTATGCAAATAGCAAACAATTGGGTACAATGATTCACACAGGTATTCAAATGTAATTTTTTTAGTTATGACTGATTCTAATACAGGTTAGACTACTATAGCTGTGTAAATTGTACATACAACATTTTTTACATACTCATTTATTTTTAAATAAAAATTACACAAAATAAATCTTCATGAATAAACATAATGAATATCTGATTTAACTCCAGTTTCATCCCAGTAAATAGTCTGAATGCATTCATTTTGCAATTGTAGTTACTCCCAGTTTAAATATTTAAATATATAAATATACAACATAAAGTAGTTATAAATAAAATACAATAGTTTTGTGTTGTCTAGACTCCTCATTTTACATTTCCAATATTTGACGAATATTTTGTTAACTCAAGTCTTCATTCTCAAGAGGAGAATAACAAATATCCAAGTATTGTCAAATTTAATTTGCACCATATTTTATAATAAAATATTCTACAACAAAAGTAGACTGTACCTTTGCAAGTCTAGAAACTAAATAATTTGATTGACACACAAATATTTGAAAAACATTTATAATTTTAGTAAGGAATGTTTTAGAAAAGTAAATTAAGACAAACAAAATATAATTGGGATATTATTATAAGACACGTCATTAAAAGTACACTAATGTTGAATTTGTGAAAACTAAATAAACAGACCTATTAAAAAAATGATCAAAAAAGATTAGCAATCGCACTATAATCCGCAAACAGTTAAAATAATATTGAAGCAACAGAGGAGATAATATAAATAATAACCCAGGTTATGAAATACTTTTACCAATTTTTAAATTTCTCAATAAAATTGTATATTTGAATACAACTTTATTTATATTCTTTTGAATTCATTAAATGTGTAGCTTCATGAATTTTACCATACCATAGGTGTTAATAATTTGAACATCTGATGAAAAGGTACAATAGAGTTACATAACAAAAACCAAAGACTATCTATGATCACACTTTATTAATTTGGAAATAGTGCCAAGGTTATATCATTTATAACTTTAGACTCACAAAATTAGTCTCATATATAAAGATAAAAGGCTTTTAATAAATATGAAAGTGCTTACAAAACAGAAGGAATTTACTTATTTACAATTTAAATTAAAGTTTACAATGCAATGTTTTAACATGTCTTGTCAAAACAGATTTAAATTTAGTTTTAAAAGGACAGAATACACAGAAAAATTGTGGCATTTTTCCACATTGGTTTCGTTGATGCATTAACATATTTTTACGGTAATCATACATTCTTCCACAACGTTGGCAAGCAAACGGACCAGATATATTTCCTGGCGGTTTATCCGGTAAAAGTCTATCGGAAAATGATTGGTTTTGACTAGATGAATATGACAAAGTTAGGGTTTTAATGTCTTGGTGTGAATCATCATCATAAAATATATCTTGTAAGGTTTCTTCTGAATAGCTGGTCAAATGTCTAACTTTCTGACCAAGAAATTTTGCCTCTGAAAAAAAAAGTCAAATATTATGAATAAATTAGTATAAATCACCAAAAACACAAACAAATTTTAAAACAAAATACTTATATCTTCAAATATGTTTTGAACTAACACACTGTCTATCACCTTCTTAAACTATCCCAAATAAAATAAAATAAATCATGTAATGTTTAAGAAAATAATACAGTATTCACCTAATTAATATAAAGGCAGAATAATTTATAAAAAAACTAGTTCCAATGAAGGATTCAACAATAGTCTCCTGGATTAGTTAGGTTCTCTGCACTTTCATTCCATGTGGAAGAATGTAGACCATTATATAATGACTAATCTCACATCTAATTAGCCAGAAAACAAGGTACATGAATATGCTTGAGCTAGGAACTGCATTACAATGCAGTTTTATTGCATTCACTTGATAACATCAAAACTGATAATTCATTTTAAAACTATTTGATTTTAAATATAGTAAAATTATGTCACTAATTTCAATTTTATTATAACCTGCCTTAGTGGCGTAGTTAGCCAACACACTAGTATTGTGTTGAGCTAATCTGCCAAGGATGAGGAGATTGAGGTTTGAATCTTGGTCGGGTGAACTGAGGATAGTTTTCCATAAAAAGTTTTCCACTTTCCCTCCAAGCCAATGCTGGTTCACCTTCTCTAAATTAACCTTCCCAGTTCCTAAGCCATTAGCGTAATTAGAAATTAACCGTATAACCTGAACTGGTAGTAAGACGCGATGCTAAAAAATAAATGATTCTATTTAAATGAAGAGTACATAAAATTGCACCATAGCAAAATATTTGGTTGGAGCTGTACCGTATTACCTAACAAATTTAAATACTGTCCATGGGGAGAAACAAGGTCTTAATAAACATACTATTAATTTATATTTAGCTGATATAGTATAATGATATATTTGTTGGTGTTTTACATGAAATTACATTTATTTCTTTAATCTTATATTAATGGTTTTAGTTTTAAATTATACATCAGCACACAAATTTAAGCAATAAACTATGTGCATTTAAAAACTGCTAGCTAGGTCTATAAATTGACTCCTATAATGTTAATGACATTTATCAAACCCTTGTGGGAGTGTAACAATGAGACACTGAAGTGTGATGCAATCATCACTTACTACTAGAGTTCTACCATGAATAAGACAAGCACAGAATATTACAAGATTTATCAAGTAAATTGTCAGTTGAAAAACTTCTAAATTCTACTGTAATTAATAAGTTTCAAACTTGTTCAGTGATTAAAATATCCTAATTAATTTGCTATATCAAAATAGACAAATGTTTCAGTAATAACATTGTTTTGATTCAAATTTTGAAATGATACATTTTAATAAATTCAAAGTGAATGATTTCAATGAAATTGTAAACATGGAGTGAAAGCAGGAAATCTAGTCATTCATGAAAAGAAGGCAATCTTTAATTCAACAATTATTTATTTCCATTGCGCTATGTTGCTATACTTTATGTAATGGATTGTTCTAATCTTCTATAACAGGGGTTTCCAACTGGCGGCCTGGCCTGCAAGACCACTTTTTGTGGCCCGCAAAAGCTTTTTAAGATTTTCTTTTTTTAAATCTCAAGAAAAGTGAAAAATATTTCATAGCTCATTCAAAAAATGTATTAATATTTATACAGAAAAATTGAGCAAACGAAGTTGATAAAGAATTAATAGTCAGCCATTCTAGAAGTAACGCACCGCATCGCACAGTGCAGGACCCAGCAAGAGTAGTTGGGCCCCTCCACTGACCTCTCTCCCCTTCACTCCCGTAACAATAGACTTGCCCAGAAAGGCTTACTGGCTACTCCTCCCGTCTCCACTCAGGCTCAGTCGCTCTTGCTTAACGTGTAGTAAAGTTTCTCAAGTTATTGTCCATTTTGAAGGCTTTGTTTTGTATTGAGCCCTTTTGCATAAACAACTAAAGCAATTTTTACTGAAAATTGAGACAGAATATGGAGACTTTCTGCTGTACAACCATGTAAGGTGTCTGAGTGCAGGAAGGTTCCTTGAACGGTTTTTTGCTATTCGCAAGGAAATCCCTAAATTCCTTAATAAGTTTGTTTCATCTGATACTACAAAACTAGAAGAAATGATTCAAAGCCCAGAATTTTTAGTTTTCCTTGTTAACAGACACGGCATATCACCTTAACACCTTAAACGTGACTCTTCAAGGAAGAAACCAGGTGGTATCAGATATGGTGGGAATTGTAAATGGATTTCAAAACAAGTTAAACATTTTCAAATGTTCTTTGGAAAACAATGAATTTACACATTTCTCTCGCTGTCTAGAATTAGCGGCGGAGAAAGACCACGAAACTATAGATTTTTCAGATCTCAGTTCACACATTCAAGAGATCATTGAAGAATTCAACACGCGATTCAAGGAAACTGAAACACTGAAAAGCAGTGTACAGCTTTACATGAATCCTCTTGGTGCTACAATCGAAGAACAAGAACCACACCTTCAGCTTGAGCTGTGTGATCTACAAGCCGATACATTCCTAAGGACCAGACAAGAAAAGGGATCACATTTTTTTAAACTGCTATCTAGCGAAAAATACCAAAACTTAAGACAATTTGGACTAAAAATGAATTAAATATTTGGGAACACATACATATGTGAAAATGTTTTTTCTTCTATGAAATGCTTTAAAAATCAGTACAGAAATCGACTTGCAGATTCTTACTTGCTGCATCTTTTTAGATAAGCAACAACAGAGCTGGAGGTGGACATTCGTTCATTGGTAGATGCAGCTGATCAACCACAGTTCTCCCAGATTAGTTGCTGTTGTTGTTGCCATTTGTCAAATATTAAGTCAAATAAAAAAACATTTTTGTTCTTCTTCAAAATTCAATTGTTTTGGGTTTAATAGTTTTGGTTTATTTTTAATTTCACTATTTTATGCAATTGCAGAACTATACAAAAATTGGCCTATTATTAAAGTGTGGCCCACAATAATGCCCAAGATTTTCACTGTGGTCTTCGAACCCTTACAAGTTGGAAACCCTTGTTCTATAAATATTCTTGAGTTGCAAAGTGAACCATATTTTCTTTCAATCATTTACTTTTATCAATCAATAACAATAAAGTTTAATTTAAATGCTTGGTTATTTTTTGAATTTATGATTTAAAAGAAATATATTTTGAAATTACCTCAAAGAGATGTGGCCAATAGCAAATGCCAGTCAATACACATTCTTTCAGATACCAAAATAATATTAATTGTTTTATTTAAAATGAAGAAAATTGTTTAACAAATTTGTTGGTTTTGTATTCCATATGTTTACTACATGTTCTTATCAGATCTTTCTGTTCAAAAAATCATTTTTTTTAAATTATCCTTTTCTTTAAATTTTTTGAGGGGAAACTATTAGAATAAAAAAGAACTGATCTACACGCAATAGATAAGTATTATGATATAGTATTAATGAACACTTCCAATTTTCAAGTTATCCTGAAATATGAATGCAAATAGCTGCACCATCACTTTGTTATACTATATGAAGCAATACACTCAAATTGCAGCTAACAGTAACCATCCTAGATTGTACAACCTCCACCAAACATCATATACCGTACAGAGCCACCATAAAAATTCTAAACATGCTTGCTAATCCCATGAAAACTATAAAGTTAAAAATAAAATGCCAAGACATTTAGTCATAGAGTCAATATCGTGTTTAAAACATGTTGTTTAATGTAATTAATTCTCTCTATTACACAAACCCATTTACAATCCTCCTAAATAAAACAAAAATGGAATTAAAGTACCACATTGTCAAGCTTACTAACGTGCTAGTCTAAGATTATATCTTCAAATTTTGAGCCAGGGACCAGGAAATGTCATCAAATACAGCCAAAGAGATTTTCTCTGGTTTAAATGCTGTCGACTGTTAACACTTTGCAGAACCAGTAATTGTGACTGTGATTACTGATGACTGTAGGCCTAAGTTGTGAGCACTTTCACACATTAACAATTACAGACTTGCCTAATTAAATAATGAATGAAAAATGAACCTGATCACAAGGTAAGAAAGGATAGCCCATTGGAGCACAAGACCAATGGCCCTAGATTTATTTTACAGCTCCAGGTAGTCACTTAAGATAAATAATGTGTTTTATTCTTGTTTCTGAGCTCCTACTGAGTATTGCTAATATAATTAATTTATTTTAATATTATGTTAAATATGTCTATTTTATTTACATTTCACACAACACAACCAGGTCTATATACATCATTGTAAAAATATGCACCTACCATATTTCTTCGATTCTAAGACACCCTCGATTGTAAGACACCTTAATTTTTTAGTACCACCAACAGAAAACAGCTTTGATTCTAAGAAAATAAATAAAAATATAAAGCTCAAATACTCCATTTATAATAAATAAAATGATAGAATATTAGGAAAAGTGGTAGAGTACAAATAAAAGTAAAAACACTAACACATATTTAAACACACTTTGATATTTCGATGCTATTATAGTATCTTACTCGGAAAGTATTAGTAATTATACTAAATAGGACGTTGTCTTCGGTGATGCCAACTTGACTGGTATGGATGAAATCTTAACAGATGGAGTTGAAATTCAATGAATGTTTCTCTATTACTCTATGGACAGTAGGTGGTGCTGGTAGGTTGTTTGTTGGATGGATTTTTATGGCTTGGCAGTGTTCATTAGTTAAATTATGGGTTGTCAGGAGCATTTTGTAACCTAAATATTCGCTAATTTCTACCCAGAGACTACACCACCACCACATACCGTCCATAGAGTAATAGAGAAACATTTTGTGAATTTCAACTCCACCAGATCACCAGATAAGTTTTCATCCTGACCAATCAAGTTGGCATCACCGAAGACAACATCCTGTTTAGTATAATTATTACTACTTCCTGAGTAAGATGCTATAATAGCATCAAAATATCAAAGTGTGTGTAAATATGTGTTAGTGTTTCTACTTTTATTTGTGCTCTACCATTTTCCTAATATTCTATCATTTTATTTATTACAAAATGTTTTTGTTCAATGCACTTTTTACATACATATTATATTACTATTTTTATAAGAGAATTAAATTCATTAACAACATTATTATCTATTTTATCATTAGTTATGTTATTCTCACTCCCTTCAGAATCACTATCAGTCTGATTTGTCTTTATCTTCACTATTCCATAGAATATCATCTGCTGAACCATTGAGAGCATTGGCCAAAAAAAATCTGTGACTCTAAGACACATCCTGTTTTTAGAGTTGTTCAAAGGGGGAAAAATGTTAGTCTTAGAATCGAAGAACTATGGTATATGAATAGACAAAAATGAATAGATATAAATGTTTTAGTACAGATAATAAATAAACATGAAACACAGTGAAAAATAAGTTTTAGTTATAATTGCTTAATTTATCTGTTTACAGACTCAAATTATGTATTTATGAATCCCTCTAACTATGGGCAAATAGTTTACCATAAGTATGACCTATAGCTATCCCTTTTACATCATCATTAAGACACACCAATACTTTCCTTTAAGTAACTTAAACATTTATAACTCTGTAGAAGTAAATTTTTTTTTAAATGTGAGTTTACCAATGTGGATCAATAATTCAAAAATAAAAAATATATTTTTGGGAAAAACATTTGTATATACTAATAATTATTTCTATTTTGAATCACATTCATTGAAGTTTATTTATGGTTAGCCTATAGGTCCAGTTTTAATTTACTATATGGCCTATATAAGTTAGATAATATTTAAATTATGATCATATTAAATAAAATACAATCAAATATAGATTACAAATTAGATATTTAATGTGACTAGTTATCTGATATTCAATGAAAAGAAACTAAAAAATAAGTAAAGTAGATTGTGTTATCAAATGTAGGCAAAACATTTATATGATCAAACTCAATAAAATATCAATGTTATATATTGAATAAATGGCTCAGTCACAATAAAAGTAACTAGAGACAAAACAAGTTATTTTTAGAACAAATTAAATTAGTTATGCACAGCTTTCCTACCTGTAGTTTACTAGATAGTAAATATTTCATAAATGAGCAATATCGACTAAAATTAAAAACTCAAAATCATTACTACTGTATGAATTTTAATCAGTGTGAAGAAAATGTACTTTTGTAACTAAGGTTTAAGTAATATAATGAGTCAAAACTTGATATTTGAAGTCAAATTAAATAATAAAATTATAAATTCAAAGTTGTGACAGGATAAAATAATAGGCAAACACTTAATATCATCAACTTATAATTAATTTTCCTATTATATCAAATAATATTACTACTTAAGTGATAATTTTAATTTACAAAAAATTTATAATTAAGAAACAACTTTTATTAGTAGTTCAAATTTAAGCTAGATATAAATTAATTGTTATCTAATGAAATAAATAATTTTTTGGATATTCATATAGCTAAAATACATTTAAACTATATTTAAATGGTGAACAAACTTAAATTTAAATATCACTTCCCATAAAAAAGTTTACATTTATTCACATATAGATCTATATCATGATTATTTTGCCATTTCAAGTGAATGTTTAAGTTTAACATGTCTTTTTAAGTCATACTTTTTCTTGGATGTATATGAGCAGAAATCACATTTCAGACTTGCTGCCTTCCCACACTCCAATCTCAAGTGGGCCAGTAGGTTTCTGTGATACTGGTAAGTTTTGCCACACTGTTTGCAAACAAACGGTCCCAACTTCTTGTTGGCAAGTAGTGATGGCTGACGTAGTGGGTTAATGTCCTCAGAACTACAAGTGAGAGTTGGTGAAACAGCGTCATAATCAATCAAAGACGTGTCACCATGATCGGTATCAAACAGTAACATATCATCTTGGACCGGTGTATGCCACATGCTGACACCTGGGAATATATCACCATGGATGAGTAAATAATAATTTTACATATAAGCTAAGTTTTTTTATTATTACCAATTTCATGAATATGAAGTGGACAAGATTGTAATAAAAACAGTAAATATGGAAGTACATGGAAATAAAAGGTGTGTGTTAGATACAAAAAGCAGAATGGTGAAACTACAAAGACCTGCTTTTTGTAGGCACTCAAGCCCAGAAAATGTTGGGAAGTATGATTTTGATGATCTATTTAGATTTTACTTCATTATTAACTAATAATATCACGACTTGATAATAATTATCTAAACCAATGTAATTATATCAGAACAAAACTTATATTTAGTTGATTTATTGACAAATTTTTAAGTTTAATAATTTTCAGCCACAAAATCTACAAGCAATTAAAATATATTCAACATAATTTTGGTCAGTTTTTGGCAAAGTAAAAGTTTTGTATTTGAATTTTACAGTTAATAAATGCATTGAAGCTTCTAATTACAGGTATTGGAGAGAACATTTAAAAGTAGATATGAAAACTTTAATCAACAAACACTCTAAGGAAAACATCATTTTCCAAACTGAAATAGTATATGCTAAGAACAAAATAGAATTAATTAGACTTCAAGAAAATACCCATTAAGATTTTTAAAATATAGTACACATCTTAATTTTTTTATATACATCTGAATACATAGATATAAAAAAAATTGCAACAGCAAAAATTCCCTATATTTAGAGGCTATTTATATGAAAGACACCATGCAACAGAGGTTAGTGAAAACCCTAATTGATAAACATGATTAAGTTTTTGAAGGACCAATAAGAGTAGTTTAAGGCAATTACTGTCAATTTTGGTTTGAAAAAAGGGTAACACTTATTTTTTGTACTATGAGAATCTCACTGTATGCTTTACAATAGGCATGTTTGAACATCAGGACCACATTTAAATTTCACATTAATGCATTTCAAAAAATTTAATATTGTCACCATCTTAAATAGAAAAAAAATCAATTTTAAAATCATTATTATTCCAAAAATAAAAATAAGATTACATAATAATTTATACTTATTGTCCATTTTTATCCAGAAACATTACACCTTTTATTTGCAGTAAAAAGTAAGTTTTTGGTTTTAAATTTTGTGACACAACTTTAATAATACATAACAAGTGTATGTCAATAAACGACGATCTCTCGGGTGTGGGGGATTGTGGGGGGTTCCTTTTCATAAGATAAAACAACTGTTTCCCCACTCATGTTTTTATGAACATTGTACATATTTGGTGCACAAATTTAACAAATTTAGTGTGTAGATGTTTGGTAAACCAACCACCTATACTTAATTTTCCAAAATAATACCCAATTTACATATGTCATAGTGCTAAATTGAGTATTTATACTTTTATAAAAATAAGAATCGAGCAACATTGTATTGGTTCTTAAAACGTTCTGCGGGACTTACAGAATCATTGTTAGGGCCACATTCAGCCCATGGGTGCAAGTTTGAAATGGTTGATCTACAGAACACAATGGAGGAGTTGAAGATAATAACGGAATAAATTACTATGTACTGTATGTAGTTTATGCAGTGGTTAACTCAACTTTGTGTGTGTGTGTACACTCCATTTACTCTGAAAGGTAACAGACGTACCTTGACTATCTTGATTTATTACACTATGCCCTATCTTATAAGATTGACAAGGCAGGCTTGATACCTTCCTTACCTGTAGAATGAATGGTGATTAAAATTTAAGAACAAATATATATTATGTTTCTTGGTGGCTTAAAAATGAGCACTTTTTTGCTGCCCACTTTGACGAAAAAAATTAATTCAGGAAGCAGGATCTTTAGTAAAATTGATTGGTTAAAAAGCAGTAATTTAAGGTCTAAGTTATTGAAGATATTGGTACTTATATAAAATACCAAGTGGGATTGTTTATATTTTGTTGATGGAATTCTGCGAAAAAGCTATTTGTTCTCATTTTAGCTGACTAAGAACAGGATCTTGACCTATGTTGAGAGGAAACCTCTTGTTATAATGAACACATTATTGTTTATTTGCATTTGTTTTGTTTTAGGGGGGAGGGGGGGAGAGAGTTCTGAAACAAACCAATGATGAGCTAGGGAGGATAAAGATTTCGGGTTAAGGTAAACATCAAAAAGTGATTTTTCCTAGTTGATTGGCTATATGTGGTATAGGATTGATACAATCAGAGACCAGAACATTAATTAAAAGAACA
>CABFOW010001435.1:118299-148298 GCA_902141385.1 Timema californicum
CCCCCCCCCCCCCTCCCGTAGTTATGAGCTTGCTAAATTTAAATCCATTACATTATCAACACAATAAATTCAGTTGATTCTGGTAATGGATCTAGACCGATATTTAATTATTAAGCCCTTGTTTAGTTGCTCAGCTATAAGATAAAGAGTACATTTTTTTTATATTATTTCAAATTAATAAACTATCTCTATTCTTTTAATCTCTATCTACAATAAATGGATGAATGGTGGATTTGGTTTCAACATGGGAAATGATTATCTGTAATTTAAAATTTTTCTTCCTTAAATTTAAAAAACTGCTCGGATATCTTTGTTCCATATAAATTAATGCTTTTGTAAGGATAGCATTTACTCAAAACTGCCCAATTTGGCCAGGAAATAGTTTTTAATATCATGCTTCACATGTAGTTAACAAACTGAAATGATAAAAGTATAAAATTTCTTAGGTTAAAAAACTTCCCTTACTTAATGTCTCCAACAAAAATTTAAAGACAAAATCATAGCAGAGTAATACCTGCTGTAACATTTTTCAGAACATGATATTTTAAGTATACAATATAGTAATAATCTTTTTACTAAGATTTAAAATCATTTTAGAGAGTAATATGACTTAAACTTATTTTTTTTATGGATATAAAGTCAAGAATGTTTAAACATAGACTAGGTAAATCATTTGATGATAAGACTATTCAAAATATGACCTTTATTTTAACTGAGTTAATGAAATCATGTTGCTTAAAAAAAATCTAAATTGACATACAGCCTTGATCACCGGATACACATCAATTGAAGTTCTAGGCATACATGCACACAAATGAATACTACGTACATGGCTAGAAACAATTAGTTTTATAATAATTAGCAGAAAAATTTAGTTAAGAATTTAGATATTAGTCATCAAAATTATCAAAAATATTTCTTATAGCTGTCATTGCAGTCAATTTTCTAATTAATTTCCACAAACTAAACCAAAGTGGTTTACAGGCAACTCCAGGTTTATGAACGAGTTCCTTTCCAAGACTTGTTCCTTATTGGTTTTGTTCGTTATGTGTATCTTGCATTCCTGAGATTTTATAAGATAAGTATTGTGTATGTTAGAAGACATTTTAAAGCACTAAAACCATGTACTAAACTTTGAATGATCTAAATAACGTGTTTTATTAATATGTGTGCATGTGTTATGGTTTATCCTGTATGATACCCTAAATTAAAATAAAATAGAAAAAGAATAACAAACAAGATAGTGTACTTGTTAATTTTAATTAAAAACATAAAGAGTTACAAAATAGAAACGCAGATCTACACTTAACCAAGTCTATAAAATAACTGACTACTTTTGTTTTTGTGCGACACAAAAGATTGATTGGGCACATTTTGTGCTCATTGTTTGCAGTGCTGCTATTATTCATTTTAGGTATATTTGTGACTGGAAGATCAGTCTAGTTGAAAAGTTAATTTATTTAAATCTTACAATTTTGTAGCACTTTATGGTTGCTATTTCATAGCTCTTAATGGCGACTTTAAAAATGTTTTTGTGACTTGCTATATTCACCATAGTAAACGTTCATAAGCAGAGAGTTGCCTGTAATGTAGTAATTTATTATATGAACACAAACTTTTAAGGTACTAGATTACTGAAGTTTTGGGTAAATCTGTTTTTTTTTTACATATTTAATTTAATCTACTAGAATCACATACATTTGTGTTGTCAGCCATGACTAGAAGACTCACCATAACAACAACTAGTGAAGGATGACACTGAATATGAGACACACAAGGATGTCTCAGTGAAAGAGCATTGACGCGCAAAACCAAAGGTGAAGGTTTGATTCCCGTGTTCCCGTGTAATTTTAAATTAATTAAATATGACTACATGATCCATCTCATTAGAAAGTTATATATTTTTATAGTTCATTAAATATAAATGAGTTTGTAACCAACAACATTGACCAAATCAAATACTGTAAACTTGGTCTTAACTATATTTATTTAAAACAATGTTAGAGTCAGTGACCATACACTATCCTCATAGTTAATACAATAGATTAAATATCAATTAAATTGACAAGTATGAAATGAATCTAGTGTAATGTTCTTGTGATATCTTGTGACGGTGAATAATGTGACTCTTCAAATTCCATTTTTGTTTGGTCACATACCCACACAAGCTACAAGAAATGTTTGGAATTATGCCACACTCTTCTTTTATATGTCTACGATATGATCTCCTGTGAGTATACACCTTGGTACATTTAGTGCATTGATAAACCAAAGTGTTATTAGCTGCAGCTACTGCATTGTAATTAACAAATTTTGAATGTTTTAATGAGGCGTGCCCTAGTTTATTTGATGAATATATCAACTCGGGCAGTTCTGAAAGAAAAGAAAAACATTATACTGTACAGGTATTGTAAATACTAAGTAATTAAATATTTACCAGAGATAATTAAATTTTGGCACTTTATATATAAAAAATAAATTCATTCATATTTATTAGACAATATATAAGTATATAGGCTTTGATATATAAACACATAACTAACTAATCACGCCATTCCCTTATAATATAGGCAAGAAAAGTATAAAACTCAAAAAACAACTGAATACTTAAACCATCCTCACTAACTTTCTCTACACTTATCCATCCTTCCATACTCCTTTACCTTCGACAACTACCATACAATGGATCATACATGCTCTTTTTTCTTAAAACTCTTAATATTTCTCTTTTTCCCCAAATTCATCTAAAACATTTAGCCAGGTCTTACATGGCCTAATCCATCCTTTTGATCTACACACTCTACCTTCATATATTTTCTTCGTCACTCGATCCACATTCATGCCCTCAACATGCCCAAACCAACATAAGACACTTCTTTCACATTGACCTAATGAATTCCCTTTCAAACCACACTCCTTCAGCACACATTCATTACTGACTCTGTCCATACATGTTTTCCCACACATATTGTTAGATATCTCATTTCAACTGCATTCACCTTGCTTTTGTGTTTCTCCTAGCAAACCCACACTTCACAACCATAAAACAACAGACAAAATTAAGAAAGCTAAGCAATATTATTATATTTTAAGGATTACTCAAATGGTTTCTTACTATTAAAAAAAATACAATCACATATATATGTGTGTGTGTGCGTGCTATTTATCAATCGATTGTATGATGGTTATATTTAAAAGCTAAGTATCACAAAAAAATCTAGGTAAAGTGTGTGTTTGAGAACATAATGAATGTGCTTGATATTTTCAAAATTACAAAATTTTTAGGTAAAAATGATCTAATTTTTATAATCTTATAATTTTCGTCTAAAAAATATGACTTTTTTGCGATACTATATTAGCTTTTGGGCTAGGTAAAAATCACACAAAATTGACCTATGGGGTTTAAGCTGATAAACTCAAATTGTACTTGGCCAGGAGATCAGGCTTCAAACTTTAGCAAAATGCTCTGGAAGTAATTTTCCAAACGTGATTTTAAATGAGGATTCTCTTTATGCTAATTATGATAAATTTCCTTTAGTATAGTTGCCTCATTCCCCAAAAAATGGTAGTCATTATGTCATAATTATATTTTTATACAAACACTAGTTTTAAATCGTATATAACTATATTTTATTTTTTGAGTAAAATAGATAGTTTTATTTATAGATAAAACATGCTGTGTATGTGTAGTCCAAATAGAATATTTTCATAATTTTTTTTACTATCTTTAGTTATGCATATACTATACAAGGGGTTATTAAAAATTAAACAAAATATCAAAATATAGTGAATTTTTATATTCATGGTCAATTATTTTGACACTTCATGAATATTAAGTGCCTTATTTAAAGCTGAGATTAAGATAGCACCAAAATACTTTCTGAATTTATTTTTATTTTTATATCAGGAGATTGTTTGAATCCCGAAACCAAACAATAAGTTTAAAATTGATAATATGAATAAATAAGATATAATAATATCAAAAGCAGATATATGTGCCCCAAATACCAAAATGGTGCTTATAATCACGATTTATTCATTTTTAATCAATTGAAAATATTAAAAAGCAATTTAGTGTTTACATTGCACAAAAAAATAATTCTTTAGTTTGAATAACAATAATATTTGGTTAAATTCATAAGAGTGATTAGATAGAACTGTATTCAATAACTCTACAGTGTGTTAGCGATGCATCTTTCTTCATCCCTGCAAGAAATAACCAACTAGCTTATACAGTGTAAAACATGTATTAATTTTAATTGAAATAATATGATAAAATTAAGAAGCATTCAGGCATCATAACATTCAGGATCACCCTTTCCAAGATAACAAATGATATTGATAAAAACTTAAAAGCATGTGAATTACAACTATAATTTATAGCACTGAATATGGACCGAATGTGTGGGCTAGATTTCAAATACTAGACTCATGCATGAAACGTGATTTTAAATGAGGATTCTCTTTATGCTAATTATGATAAATTTCCTTTAGTATAGTTGCCTCATTCCCCAAAAAATGGTAGTCATTATGTCATAATTATATTTTTATACAAACACTAGTTTTAAATCGTATATAACTATATTTTATTTTTTGAGTAAAATAGATAGTTTTATTTATAGATAAAACATGCTGTGTATGTGTAGTCCAAATAGAATATTTTCATAATTTTTTTTACTATCTTTAGTTATGCATATACTATACAAGGGGTTATTAAAAATTAAACAAAATATCAAAATATAGTGAATTTTTATATTCATGGTCAATTATTTTGACACTTCATGAATATTAAGTGCCTTATTTAAAGCTGAGATTAAGATAGCACCAAAATACTTTCTGAATTTATTTTTATTTTTATATCAGGAGATTGTTTGAATCCCGAAACCAAACAATAAGTTTAAAATTGATAATATGAATAAATAAGATATAATAATATCAAAAGCAGATATATGTGCCCCAAATACCAAAATGGTGCTTATAATCACGATTTATTCATTTTTAATCAATTGAAAATATTAAAAAGCAATTTAGTGTTTACATTGCACAAAAAAATAATTCTTTAGTTTGAATAACAATAATATTTGGTTAAATTCATAAGAGTGATTAGATAGAACTGTATTCAATAACTCTACAGTGTGTTAGCGATGCATCTTTCTTCATCCCTGCAAGAAATAACCAACTAGCTTATACAGTGTAAAACATGTATTAATTTTAATTGAAATAATATGATAAAATTAAGAAGCATTCAGGCATCATAACATTCAGGATCACCCTTTCCAAGATAACAAATGATATTGATAAAAACTTAAAAGCATGTGAATTACAACTATAATTTATAGCACTGAATATGGACCGAATGTGTGGGCTAGATTTCAAATACTAGACTCATGCATGATCTGATATTAAAAAATGTTCCTAGTGTTCACAATAATTAACAAAGTAAAGAAATAAGATTCTATTCATTGTGGTAAGCAGTCGCTCACCCCTACCCACCTTCCCGGGTAAATTTTTAGGTGTGCAACTGTTTAGAAAGCAAAAGTTACCCATATTAATCCATCATTTGAAACAATGTTGTTTGAATTTATGTGTGTATATGCCAATATTAATCTAAGTTTAGTTACAAAAGATGAAATGTAAGTAGGGTTTAGGAAAATAAAATTTAATCTCCCATAAAAAAAAACACTTAATTTTAAAATATACCATAGTAGGAACACAAGAAAAAATATTTCATTTTATTATAATCATATTACAAAATGCATACAAATATCTCAGATAGATAATGAATGTACAATTTATGAGCTACGTAGACATTTAATGAACCTAAAGGTCGTTCTGCTCTGAAATAGCAGTACAGACTCTTATGGACACTTACCATCTATTTTATGAGCCATTGGTTCCCCTGTTCGCGTTGTCCTGTTTAAATCAAATGGAGTTGAAATTGTGTAGCTTAAAATTGGACATTGTTGTTTCTATGGAATTAGCATCCTATATTATATAAAGGCGGCTTTACACCAAGGCAACAAGAGGCAACATGTAGCATGTGACATGTTGACTCAATGTTGTATGTCAGAGAACACAGCTCCTTGCGATTTCTGTAGCATGCTACAAAGCATCTACACCAAAGCAACCAAATTGCCTCTGGTTCCAATCACCAGTTTGCTAAAATATGTCATCGAGAACGATGAGTGCGGCCGCAGCTTATCTTATTCTTGCAGAAGAGGTAAATAATCAGAGGAGACATAGAAGGTGATGGAAAAGACAAGTGTTTGTAGGACGAAATTTATACCAACAAGATTTTGTATCACAACTAGGTACAATTGTCCAGTAGTAGTTTTTGTCTGGCCTTTATGTTCATGATTAAATTGGGCACAACGATTATTTATTTTCTTCTTTAAATTTGGGACATCACATTCATTCTAATAATGTTTATTTATTTATGAATCAATTATCTTGAACACTCTAACAAGATATTACATTAATTATAACTATCTTTTAATAATTCACATAGAATGTTTATTTACCATGAACATCACTCAAGTTACGATTAATATGTAGTAATGAAAACAATTTGAAACACATTCTACTTTTACTTTTACACTAAAATCATTTAGAAAGTTATTTATTGACCAAAAGATTGTAATATTTCACTCTAATCTGATAAATTAAGTTATTACAACATTCAATTCTATTACTTCAAATTTTTGTATATGGATACCAATTTGCAATATGCAACCCTTCACCACTAAGGATATGGGAACTAGCCCATCAATATATCATCAAATTCAGACAAGCCCCTTACCTCAACCTTAGGTAATTCCTCTCATTCTTACCAGCACACTTATTATTACATTTAATGTCACAATAATAATATAGTATGTTACAGAATTTTTAGTTTTTCTATTTATCTATTTATTCATAGTGCTGCCATCTATACAGTGATATCATAACTGAAAAACAGTCAGCTGATGAAGCTGTCTGTGACAGTGAAGCTTGTCCTTAAAAATGTGTTTGTGTGTTTTTTAGTGTTCTATCTAAACAATTTCTACTCTAGTATCACCAAGGTAAGTGTGCTGGCTATCCCTACTAATTTAAATCACAATATGCTATTCATATCTCTCTGACAATTTTTTTAGAAAATATCCACCTTATTTTTGTTATTTTTAATCCTAAAGTATGTCATGACTCCTATACTCTTTAAAAAACTTCAGAGTTTTCTCATTTGACCAATCCATCTCGAAATACTGAAACTATGCACTATAAACAATACAAAAAAACTCAAAATAGGGGCACAAAATACAACAAACAATCCGTTAAGTCGCACGGTTTTGTTGNGAAACACGTGGCAACAAGCAACTTTTGTAGCAAGGTCACATGCGTCGGAGGAAACAGAAGGCAATATGTAGCATGCTACATAGTGCCTCTTATTGCCCTGGTGTAAGGCTGCCTTAACATTCGCTGGTGCTTGTAGTGAAAGCAATACAAGCTAATAAACAAATTTTTAATAAACTCACTTTTAAAAAAAAATGAAAATTTACATGGTATCACAGTTCCCCACCATAAGTTTCGTTTGAATAGTGTGGGAAAGCCAATAATTTAATGGTGACTGTTGTAATAGTCTGAACAATGGTTGCAAAGTCTTAAATTGATACATTTTACAAGAGGTTTAAAATAGAATTAATATACCTCTTAAAATATTATAATAAAGCAGTAAAAAGGTGTCATTTTAGAAATTATTTAACTTTTGATTTTACATCTATATATTATGTGAAATATATTATAATTTATACACTGAGGGTGTTCAATAAATGCATGTAAAATACATCAAATAAATAAATAATTATCTGTTATTGGTTTATGAGATAATTTGTTCATAGTTTTAGGAAAATATAAGTGCAATTATTCTTAACAACTTTCCTCATCCATAATACATATTTGATTTAAACTAGCATAAGTTTCTGATAGCAAAATACAGGTGCTAGATGTAGCACTAGGTGTAACTATAAATATAGCTATACTAAGCTTAGCACCAATGAATTTCCCTCGAGATAACAGTTGAAAATATAAACTAATGTACTCTTGAAAAAGCAAGACACAGCTGTATGAAATATACCTAAGAGGTCTGTCTGCCAGTTGTGAAATATTATTGTTGTGTTTTGATCACTATTTTGGTGTGGTCCTACATGGTGTTTGGTGATTTAATCATAATTGTTACTAAGGTTATAAACGACTCATAATATAATTAATCTAATTAGGTATGGCTGAATTAGAATTGTTTGGGAATATGAATGCGTATTTGTATATATCGAGTTGAAGAAGACATTTGTTTTAACTGACATGTCAAAAACATCTTTAGTTTGACACAGGCCTACTAGAATTCAAATCTCAATCTATTTGTAGTAAGTGATTTTGTACAGTGACTATTCAAATAAGGTTTAATATATTATCAATAATAAATACAATAATACATAGTTATTGGAATAACCCAAACTTCAAATATTTGCCAAAAAAAGTATAAATTTTATATAACTTAGTTTCTTAAATAAAAAATTATTTATTTGGCTCAAGTGGGTAAGATCTGGCAGCTGCGTGCTCCATAAGACTTGTCCTGCAATTTATGAATGGAATAGCTTATAAATACATTGATTTTATTTTGTATAAGTAAAATTTGATCATTAAGTATTACCAGTAAGTTCTATAAATAGAACAAGCATGAGTAAAAAAAAATTGATGTATAAAAACATATTTTATGAACTATAAATATATTAAGTATATTGCTTGGTTATATACAATTAGCATGTATTTTTATACATCTAACACAGCTATATTTTATTAATATTGAAGAAATTGAACATATATTGCTTTGTTATTTTATAGTGAATATGTGGATACACTAAACACAGCAGGGTTATAGTATCTGAAACTGTCCACAACTGGGTTATTATAGTATCTGAAACTGTCAAAACTGGGTTGTATAGTACCTGAAACTGTCCACAGTTGTAATAATAGCTGAAACTATGACCTATGACCTAGGATTCAAACAGAAGCCCCTCAGAATGTAGGACAGACTTCTTACTAGCCAAAGTAGGGCTCTGGGATTCTAACAAGAATACTCTGGAGACAAGTAAACTAAACAAGTTTCTTGCTGGTCATACTAGGACTAAGGGATCCTAAAAATAATGTCATGGAGGCCATTAAACTAGACAATTTTACTATCAATCGTGATCATGATATGACCTTTATTTTCAGTAAAGTTATTTAGATTATCTAAGTATTGTGAATACAAATATATATTACTCAAGACATCTAGATAAACGGTTAATGGTATATTAAACATATTTATTTGTGGATATAAAGGTGCTTATTTGTGAAAATATTTAACATGTCGTTTAACATTCGTACTATAGTTTGTCTTATAGGGGCAGCAAGGGCACTGAAATTGTGGCTCTAGCCCGCATTCTTGTTTCACGTGTCTCTTCAAATTGTGCAGGTATTTGTAATTTTTTCCACAACGTGAGCATTGAAATGGCAATTGCAAGTTAGTTGTAGGTGAAGTACAAAATTGTTCCAATATATCAGTATTTAAATGTTTTTGAATATACCCAGCTTCATAGCGTGATTCTTCTTTATCATAATTCAATTTTTTTCTCAAGCTCAACTTATCTTCACTTAGTTGATAAAACATGTCTGAAAAAAGAAAAATATATAAGTAACTTTCAAAATAGTTTAGTTTTTATAACAATACTACAATATTTATGATAATAGTAAAAATTAATTACATGTCAATTCAATAAGGGCAAATTTCAATACTAAAAAGTGAAATTGTGGCTCTTACCTAAATTCTTGTTTCAAGTATATTTGAAAGTGGTGCAGGTATTTTTAATTCTTTCCATAATATCAACATTGAAATGTCAATTTCGAATTAGTTGCAGATGAAGTAGAAAATTGTTCCAATGTGTCAGTATTTACATGTTTTCGAATATAATAAAAATGATTGGAAATTATAAATTAATTTTTTTTTTTCACATGGTAATTTATGAAAGGGCACTTTAAAAATTTAAATAATTTAACAATATGATATCACTTAGTGTTGATGTCTAAGTCTACTACAATATAACTGGTCACAAATAAAATCTCACTACAACAATTTAATAACAACATTGCCATATCTTACCACTTCTCCTAGTTATCATATTCAACAAGGAAGCTTAGTGGGAATATTGTGCATTTAACTGGTTTAAAAGGCCTTAATGGTTGTATGTTGGCAAGGTCTTTTGTTACCATATTAGTTCTAAATAATACTTACAACACCATCAATATGAGTCTTAGCTTTATTACCTGTAAACTATTTGATACCCAATATAGATGTTACATAAATTTAGTTTTTAATAATAATAATAATTATTATTATTATTAGCACCGCGTCTTACTACCCGTTAGGGTTATACGCACTTACGCTAATGTGTAATGGTAGGGTGATTGTGAGATGAGATGGAGGACCTACAGTTTAACGTAGAATCCAAACCACGGCGGAGGCCTGGCATTCCTCACATTCACAAGATGTCTTGTCAGAGGTGAAGGAAGGGTTTGGTAATCAGATAAATATGTGCCGGGACCAAGGATTGAACCCCAGCCGCCAGCATAGAAGTCTGACACCTTACCCCTAGACCGCCAGGTCATCAGTTTTTAATAAAAACAGGTTTAGGCCCTACGCGTTGAAATACATTTTTGTTAGATGAAGTGTGTCTAAGCATAAGCCCAATGTACCGCTCACCACCTTCAACTCTAACCGCTAGAGGCCACGATAACCGGGTAGAGGGTGGGTGATATCTATAAGGAATTTAATGCAACAGAAATAGGAACATTTGCAAGTTTAAAAAAATATTTATTCAAGGTAGAACAACAGAGGTAAATAAATAATACATGGCCTCACAAGGAAAACTGGAGAGTGTTGGAAAACATATAAATATGGCAGAGACTGCGCTTGTGCAGTACATTTGAGGATATATTTCATAATCCCAAAGTAATAGTAGTCCTTGACGAAGACTATGTTTAAAACAAATGAATAATAACATACATTATTTATTTATATGAATTAGTCTGGAAAAGACTCAATATTAATCAAAAATCATTAATATAGTAATAAAGAGCTTAAAGAGCTGCTCTACTTGATTAACAAAGCGGCTGAATCACACTTATGACTTCAGACTAAACAAACAACTACAACAATACCAAACAAACAAACAATAAAGAGCTTAAAGAGCTTGAAAAATATAAAGGTATAAGGTATTTTCATTATTGTAATATCAAAGAGCTTAAATTCCAAACAAACAATTACATTTTAAGATTAAATTTAAATTCAGATATCAATTCTGATCTAAATAAATTACACAAAGGTGTGGTTTCCTGACATAACCCAAACTTCTGTGGGACTATTACTTCCACCACCTTTGAGGTAATCAAGAAGATTCCGACTTGTTAATATTCAACATTATAATAGAAAAACAAAGCAATATTACATTAGAATACTGGTAATTTATCACTAAACAAATCGGTTATTGTTAAAGTTATAACTTATAAGCCAACAAAAAAATAAATTACTAATATAATTTCTTCAAACAAAATACGTCAACAAAATTTTATTCATAAATTAAACATGATCAAATTAACAATAATTGGTAACCACAAATGCAATAAAAATGAATATTTAAACTAAATATTCCAAGCAAGGAAAAAGAAAAAAAGGATACCTACTATACTAAAATAAGTCTAAATATTACAGAGAGAATAGCGCTCAAGCAGCAAAAGGAAATATAAAACAATTTTACTTTCCAAAATAAATCTTTTAGTGAGAAATTACTGACGCCTACACAGAATGATTTTAATTACATAATTAACTAAGTGTTCAAACACCCAAACCTATTTAATAAGATACAAAGAGTTTATATTCTTTCATCCTGGAGCGATTATGAGCCAGTCCAGACCAGGATTTCTCGTGTAAGTGTCGGATTTACTAGTCAACCATTTTAGCTGAGCACCAGTTTTATATAGGTCTGGTTGATGGAAATAAGTGGAGGGATGATTCATATTAAAAGTATAATGCCACATTGTGAGCACGTGCTCGCAGCATATTTCTCTTGTTAACAACCATCATCATCTTGACATGTCACCTAGACATGTAGACCAGAACTCTGGTGAGTTGGCAGTTAGGATCGCGTGAGGTTCGTCTGTTGGCCGGCTAGGCCAATCAGTGTAGATCTAGGTCACCTAATTGAAGTAACTCGATGCACCCTTTATAGCTTTGTCAGTCTTCACTTTATAATAGAATTTGGTGTGAACTAGTCGGTCATGGAAATTGTACTAAGCCAGAAGATACAATGAGTGAGTAAAGCACATATTTTAGACATAATAAGGTATTGTAAATCATTGATATTGCAGAATGTCTATATGTATTGGTTATATTCGGGGCAGGTAGTATTAATGTAACATTAGCTAGCAATGCTAATGTTTCACCAAGTATTGAGTAAAAACTCACTTTTGGAAATTTTGAATTTATTTTATTTAACCAAATATCCCTACAATAAAACATATTTTTTCGGTTTTAAGAGAGATATCTATTTTTTCATGTGTGTTTTACTGTTGGTTTTAACAGTTAGTTGGCACTTTTAAATGTTATTTTATGTTAGTTATGTTTTACCATTATCTACAAACCAATTTTAACTTTAATAAAATCACAAATTCTAGTTTTGAAAATGAATTATTAATAATTATATGTAACAATACTATAGGTGCAATAAAATTGGCATTCGAAATGTTTGTTTGATGAAAATAAAATATTGTAGACTAATCACATACACACAAAGACTGCAATACACTCATATATTTTCAACGCTCTTAAAAATACAAACACACATCTATATAGCCTTGCATGCCAATGCTTTTAGTTAGTGATATATAAATGAGGAAACAAGAAGAACCAGGGTAGCTCATTAGCAGAGATTTTGACACATTGAGCCAAAGACCCTTGGTTCAATTCGCATCTCCATGTGTCAATTTTCAATATAGCTATTTAAAAAACATTTTTGTCAATGGTCGCTATTAAATAAAATGTATATTTAAATATACTGTTTTTAAAAATGTATCAATATGTACAGGGTCGGCGGAACGAGGCGGCACAGGGGGCATTGCCCCTTTTGATGGGGGAGGGGAGTAAAGTAAGGTTTCGCTCCCCTTCTGGCATGTGCAATAAAGATGGCCTATATAAATTATGGGATATAGAAAAAATATTTTGTATTTAAATTGTTTTATACCAAAGATAGGTCAATTTTAATGAAGCCATAGCTGAATCATTGTTGTTTAAATTACGTGCTGACTCCTAGTTGGCATTGTGTTGTGCAGAACATTACAACAAAACTTTATCGCGCCAAAATCATAGTAATTGAGCATGCGCCAAACCGTTAGTTACAGACCTCGCTGAGTGTGGTACCATTTTATTAGGTGTAATATTGTGTTGGTCAACTTGGTTTTTAACATAAAGCGAACAGCAAACTACGAAGTATATGTGTTAGAAGAGCTTCTGCTTGAGGTGAATATTATAATTACTAACATACAGATATATTATGCTTGATTGAATCTACAATTACCCATAGAGTCTATCAGATTTTATTTGTGTGTATGTTTGACTGTGTATGTCCACCTGTCCTATTCTGTCACTTGCTAGACGGGTTGATGTTCTTGAGACTGATTCAATTTACCTGATGTTTGTTAAACACAGACCAACAAAAATATTTAACGGTCACAATGGCTTGGTTGATCGCTTCAAATAATGTATTCAACTAAAGAACTTTTATGTCAGGCCTAGTTTTTTTAAATTAATTGTTACGTCTATTAGCACATGGGCTATAAACGACTTAATATAATGGGGCAGGGATGAGGAAGGCAGTTATGAGGAAGTGAGTCTGCATTTGTGTGGAGGTGATGGAGTGAAGATGGGAAAATCACAGGGATAGATAACTTGCGGAAAACCACAGTAAGTTCACCCGGCCGAGTATCAAACCTCGACCTCCCCATCAATGATATTAAAATTGTTATGAGCCAAGGACTCTACCTGTAGACCAGCACTGCGGGTAAGTACTTGAGCCAATATGCTAGAATGGTTCCTGTCATACTCTAATAAAGTTATGCATTTAGGGCTAGTGAAGAGTGATTCGCAAAAGTGTTTTTTATATTACAATTTTAATTTTTTAATTTTTGCCCCCGGCTCTAAAACGTGCCACCACCACTGAGTATGTATGAGTTAATAGGTCATAGTTAGAGTTACCTCTATGCTTGATGATTAGTATTCTTACAGGTATACTGCATTTAAAGTTCTATCAAGGATGTGTTTACTCACCTTCTCCTGTCCATCAATCAATGTTCATACAATGGACACAATATTTTTGAAGATTAGATTAGTTTGACTTAATATTTTTTGTCCTTGTGTGTGTGTGTGTGTGTGGTTAGAATGCCTGACTATGATCAGGTAAGCCCAAGTTTAATACAGCCTCTCCAAGCTTGGGATGTTTTATACAAAATGTGGTTTGCTATCCTCTTTTTAGGTGAAATCTGATGCATTTCTTTAAAATTCTACATAATTTTCACAAATACTTTGAATTTTTTTTTAGTGTTTCAAGTATTACATATAAAACAAAAACTATTTAATTTTGTTAAAAGGTTTTTTTATTTTTTATTTAAAGAAATCATAAGGAGTGTTGGTGAGAAGAGACCCAAATTGTATGTAATTCTTCTGTACAAAGCATACTGGATCGGACACATTCTTGAGAGGAACTGTCTTCTGTACGATGTTGTAGAAGGAAAGATTGAAGGAGGAAGCAGAGGACGGGGCACATTGGTGGTCTAAGTTCACTGACAATAGGAATGGATTTGTTGTAAGACAGAACAAATAATAATAATAATAATAATAATAATAATAATAATCAAACATTCCTAATTTATCATAAGTTATTGTACAATCAATCTAGTTAATAAAAGTTGTAGGATTAAAATAAATTTATTTCTCCAAAAAATTATAAGCAAAAACATATCTGACAGATTTTTAAAGTTAGATAACATTTTGAACAATGTATTTGAAAGCGATCATACTATTTTAGTTGTACTTAGATCAAAATTATTTACATATGTATAGTATTTATATTAAAATATATTTTAAAATATGTATGGAAATTTATTTTAGGAAATCTGTGATTCATTACATTTGTTTCATTGAATCAAATATACTGTTTTAAGTATATTTTATCAGATGTATTTTAAATTCCATGTTAAAGAAATATTTAATTTTTACTTTTATTTGAAATTGTCTTTATATTAATTATTTTCTAGTTCATTTTATTAATGTGCACACTTAAAATATGATTTTTCAAATGACTTCTTCGTTTCGCAGAGTAGCTACAGTACATGCACTTGAAACTAGGCGCTTTCCCGCATTCATATGTAAGATGCCTTGTGAGATTATACTTCTTGGTATAAGACTTCAAACAATTCGGGCAAACATAAGGATTATTGGAACAAAACTGTATCGTTGAAACATTTATATTACTAATTTTTCCATCCATTTTATCTTCTTCACACATTCCAGGATTTATCAAAATGTTGGTTGAAATAATATTATCCTTCGTGTAGAAATAATCTTCCCACTGGTGGTCAGCACCTGATGAAATATTGATAGTTTTATAAAATGTTATTTACACAAAAGAGTATGTGATTAATATTATTTAAATAGTAGAAAAAGTTTTTTTTTATGATATATTAAAACCAGGATTATTAGAAACTTATTTTAAGAGCGAAAGAATACAAAATGCAGCTAAAAAGAAATGCTACAGAATTTTACATGATAAAAGATGGGAGCTATAATCACTATAAGGAAAATCATTATTTATAAAAATAATTTTATGATTAACGTAAATGCTGTTTTATACCACATCTCCAAAAAATCTTCATGTCAGCTCACAATCAAGCTATACCGACCAAATATCCAGAGCGTGTTGGTGAAGATAAAACCAGCTCTGTTGATAGAGGGTGTCATGTGGTCAGGCCGTTACTTTCAAGTTTTCCAGACCAGAGCCATTACTTTTTCATTCAAGTAACTCCTCATTTGTCCTCACGAGGCTGAGTTGACCCCGTTTCAGACTCACTGTTTACAGAAAATTTGGAAACACCAGGGATCGAACCCGGGAACTTTGAATTATTAGCCAGGATCTACAAGCCCTAGATTACATAAGTGATCATCATAATATTTAAAACATATAAAACTATTATTTTTACTACTATTAAGGCCATCAGGAAATGGTAGGTTCAGGAGTTAGCAAGCGACTTTGTAAATTGAGATAGGGGCATAACATTAAATTATTGATTTCAGTAAGTTTTAATTATTAAAAAAAAAGTATAGTATGATTATTGTTCATAATTAATATGGGCTATGGTCAAATATATGGATTAAAAGTCAAAATAAACAAGCGAACCATCCAAGATTAATTCCATGCTCAGGGTCATTCTTCACTCATAGTTTAAGGTTGAGTCTGTGATGGATGAATGGAAATCGTCAGCGATATATGAGTGATCAATAGTATCACAAGTTATCAGATACCCCAGCCATCTGTGACTTAGGAGGGCTGCTTTGCTATCAAGTATACAATATAAGATTGTAATTAAAACAAAATTTTAATGAATATCAACACATAGGCTGTATGTAAATCCATTTAATTATGAAACTGTTTGAATGAAGGAGATATAATTAAATTAATTTAACTTTTTCTCACTCGAGACAACTGTTAAAAACACCACACATTAAAATACTTGAATCCCTCATGTAAAATTTGTCAGTTATTAAACAAGGATGTGGCCATGTGTGTAATGATGCGAGCATGTTGCTGTATACAATCAAAAAAGCCACCAGAAGAACGCAGTGATTGTCCTCGCTAGGCAGTAGACACCCTCGCAAGCTCACTTGAAAGGGCTCGGTGGTAGAAGAAGGGGGAGAGGTCAGAGGGGGATGCGCAAGCATTGCTTGCCTTTGATTGAAATAATGTAATTATTTTATTAAATGTTTGCAAAAATATTCTTCTGGTGATCATTTAAATGTAATTAAAGCATCAGTGAGGTTGAAAATAAAAATCCCATACATACCAGTGACTGTAACATGCATGCAAGACGTGGCACTAGTCCATCTGATAGTAGTTAAAAGTTGGTATTTGTCCGACTTTCCTCCCATTGCTCTAACTAGTGTAGTTCTTATTTGTGACATCATAGATTTCAGAGGAACGAGAAGGAGAAGAGCTAGCGGATGTCAGGTGATAATGCAAGCAGCCAAGCTACGACTTCTCTTGCTCAAAAGGTGATGACTAGAACTGAAGTCACTACCTCTCTCTTCCTCTTTCAAAATATAGAGGGATGGTATGGCATGAAAGGTGAAATTAATATTGTCAAGGTACTGACCCCATACCTACACATCTTTAAGCCCAGTACACATGACACAATTTCTTGTACATAAAGTTCTACAAGAAGTTGCAGCCTGAAGATGGCGTCGTGTGAATACCAAAACTTGTACAAGATCTGCTATGCACAAATTATTGTACACAATTTCAAGAAATAAAATGCGTCCTATATCAGCCATTTTTCTTATACAACTTTTGAGATGTAAACATGAAAACTTCGCCTGTTAGACATTAAAAAAAAAGGAATGATTGTAAGAAAAACAGTTAATGTTTGAAAACAAACAAATAATTATGATTGAAGAAGGTTAAATCTCAAAAATAAAGGTTGTCAACTGTTTTAGAATTATATAAAAAATTGAAAATTAGATAATTTTTTTTATTCTCATAATAATTAGGGATGATTAAGAAATTATTTACATTAAATACCAATATTTTCCAAATCATTCAATCATTATTTTTCCATAAAAAGGGCAAAAACCCCAGGTTTTTTTATTTAAAAAAATATTGCATGCAATCACAAATTCCGTGTGAACAGTCACTGGCTAAAATTAGTATGCAATTCATGTGGCTAAGATAATTTGTACAAATTTATTGTACAACTTTTTGTACAAGAAGTTGTGTCTTGTGTATCGGGCTTTAGAATTTTGTGGAATTTAATGTAGCAGGTGTTTTTGTTTTGATGTATCAGTGAATGCTAACAAACGAGGGTTTATAAGTATATGTTTATAATAAGTAATAACACAATAATGTAAATCACAGAACAAAAGGACGTCCAGAGCCACAACTATCATAAAAAAAACTCCAAATAGATTCTTAAAGCATAAAGAATAGAAAAAAAAATCCAGTATCTCCTCATTTAAGCTTGGGGGCACCCCTTCCAAGCTTGCCTAAGAATTTTGGTGACGAGATGCTTTTGGCACATAAAGGAATTTATCGCAGAAACAGTAATTTATCGCTTTATTTCATAAATATAAAACTACTTGAAAATTCAACCAAACCATATGAAACGTGAACATTTAGAAAAAAACCCACTTATTTTGATGACTTTTAATTTTTATTGCTTTTATCGCTGAAACGAAAAAGCAATGCCTCTAATTATAAGGTTTAGATGAATAAGAGTGAAAAATGCGGCCACAAAGAAGAGTCAAACAAACTCTGAATTCTGTACTCTTCCCTAACCTGACCAAAAATGTCAGATCCTGAAGCAACTAATGAGCAAGAAGGATGTCTTTAAAGAATGAGTCAATGACATACATATCATTTCAGGACCTAATGAAAAATCATCAATTCTTAAGACATTTTTTTATTACAACAAGCCACCATTCATGGTGAGGTTAGTGTTTCATTCATACCCAGTTGGGGTAAATGAGTGTGATTTTTCAAATATACTTTTTACTTAGGTTTTCGCATATGCTCTAAATGAGATGGTAGGTACATATACACAAAATTTAGCGAGACAACAACCACACAACAACAGGGACAACAAGGAGAATGCACAAAACCTAGAAAAATATTAACAAGCTGAAATCGAAATGAGGGGGTGGATATCACCTAGCAGGGCACAAACCAGCCTGAATCCACAAGAGGTGGACCAAAGCCAACAAATGGTACAGACACTTTCTTCTTTTTAATAGTGAAATCAACCCCTTCTGTGACCCCATAGTCTAAGGCATTTGACCCTGGTGCTGAAGATGGGGAGGTCACAGTTTCAATCCCCACTTAGTGCACTATGGCGTTTTTTTTATTTTCTAAATATGTTACTGCATTTTATACAAACAATCATCCTTATTATTAATACCTATTAGTTTATATAAGTATTTAGCCAAAAGCCTAGGATTGGAAATGTAAACAAATAATGAAATATAGATTAATTGATAGAATATAGTAAAAAAAATTTGATCTAAAAGGATAAAAGGAGCAAATTCTCAATCATAGTAGATATTACAATCTATTTTCCTTTACCACATTAACTTGCATATCATTTTATAACCAAACAGTAGTTTTGTTAATATTTTGGCATCTTGGTCGGTATCATATACACAAGGGGAGGGGAGGATAGAACCATTGAAATGTTTGCAGTTATCCATTGTGAATGAAACTCAAATTGGTTCAAATACAAACATATGATTGAAAATATTTATTATACTGAGTTACAGACAAAGCCAAATACATAGAACATTTGGTTACTTTTGGGCTCTGGTTGAGGTATGTGTATGAAAAACCCACAAGAGAATATGAGTATTATATATATATATGACACAACACAAAACATGGCATAAAGATAATAGTAATGTCCAGGAGTTTTATTCAATTATTTAATACATGTAATTTATTTTTTTCTATTAATGAAATCAAATTGTAATAAAATAAATTTAATCAAATACAACTTAATTCAAACAGTAATTCGAAACAACATAGTAGTTTATTATCAATATTATAAACACTACATCAGCATTTAAACACACTAAATTAGTGAGCTAATTTTAAGTTATGGAAAAATATTATTTACAAAAATTAAATACTTTAATTCTTATTTGGAAAGTTCATAGGATAAGAAAGAGATGGGGGTGCAGATNTATATATGACACAACACAAAACATGGCATAAAGATAATAGTAATGTCCAGGAGTTTTATTCAATTATTTAATACATGTAATTGATTTTTTTCTATTAATGAAATCAAATTGTAATAAAATAAATTTAATCAAACACAACTTAATTCAAACAGTAATTCGAAACAACATAGTAATACATTATCAATCATATAAACACTACATCATCATTTAAACACACTAAATTAATGAATATATATTTTGTATATATTATTACAAAGCATTATTTACAAAAAATAAATAAATCCTTATTTGGTAAGTTTAGATACCAAGAGAAATACATTAAGTGTGTAAGTGAGAGGAGAAGAATGGTGTAATATTAGAGGCATTTTACTTAACCGACCTGACCATAGTTCTGGAAATAATTGATGATGATATTAATGACTTTCAGAAATAGCTTAGATTCAACTAATTGTTTCAAGGTTTAAATTACTAACTCTTCAGACTGCATGTGCAAATATACAGATATATACTACATACATAGATACATACATACATACATACATATCTAATCCCGCCATTCCCTTAAGGGGTAGGCCAAAACCTGTCTGATTATATTTCATAAAACAACTCCGTACCTAATCCATCCTCACTAACATTCTTCACACTTCCCTATCCTTGGATACTTCCTTCATTTCAACAACATCCACACACCAAGTCACACATGCTCTTTTATTCTTAAAACTCTTAATGTTTCTCTTTTTCACATTCATCCACAACATTTAGCCAAGTCTTACAAGGTCTACCCCTTCCTTTTGATCCATACACTCTACCTTTATATATTTGCTTCGTCACTCAATCCATACTTATCCTCTCAATATGCCCAAACCAATGTAATACACTTCTTTCACATTGACCATTAGATTCCCTTTCAAACCACACTCCTTCAGCACCCATGCAAGTTTTTCCACATACGTTTCTTAGATATCTCATTACAACTGCATTCACCCTGCACTTATGTTTCTCCTGACAAACCCAAAAACAACATAGTAGTTTATTATCAATATTATAAACACTACATCAGCATTTAAACACACTAAATTAGTGAGCTAATTTTAAGTTATGGAAAAATATTATTTACAAAAATTAAATACTTTAATTCTTATTTGGAAAGTTCATAGGATAAGAAAGAGATGGGGGTGCAGATAACAGAAAGTATGGAAGAAAGAGGATAAGAATGGTGGAAGGATAGAGGATGATGGAAGCATTTTAATTAACTGATAGCAACACAGGCTGGAAACAGTTGATGATGGGAATAATTGAATTCAAAAAGAGCTTAGATATAACTTATTTATTCAAGGTTTAAAATTTTAAAAAATGTTACTACTCCTCTAAAAATCTACGGCCACAGAGGACGATACCAAGTCTATATGTTCAGGTAAGTGGTTATGACTGTTTACAGTGATTTTTTAACTTTAAGGAACTTGAATTGAAACTGATTTAAATCTTTATAATTTATTTTAAAGATTCATTGATAATTGGTATATGAGATGTACAAAAAAAAAGTAGTGTAATTTTTAATTTCTTGTGTATTTCGCCATTTTATTGTATGAATGATATAAAACAATTTTGTTTTGTTGTAAATATTTAAGAATGTAATTAGCTTATTAACTTAATGACCAGTAAGAGTCTTCCTTCCAAAAAGGAGATAAGAAAGTTTGGTAGCATATGGCTATCTAAAATAGGAATAAAAAGTGAATTTTAAAAAGATTAAATGTTTTCGAGACGCAAATATCATAGTGACCATGTAAACTCCTCTGAGGAAGAGGGGAAGTGTTATCAGTAGATAAACATGAGACCTCACAGGGTGAAATGCTTATTTTATTTCCTCTTTTTCAGTATCGTACATTGGTTTATAAGTATGATAGTGCTTAGATTACTTCGGTGATTTGAGTTAAGATGCAACCTGCTTCACAAAATAGCTTCAAAATCTATCTCGTACAATTTTGATCGCATAAAAAAACAACCGAATACTGGACAATTTATATGCTGTTTTTTTTACTTAAATACCTTTGTTTTTGAGAAGAATGTGAAAATGCAGACATAATTTGACCTTGTGAAGAGATGTAGAAAAAAGTGATAAAAAGTTCGATCACCGTCAATTTCTATTTTAAAGCAAAAGATAAAAAGGCAAATAAAAGTTAAAATTACAAGCTTTCAAAAATATTTGTAGAGTCATAAATAAAAGCGATATTTTAAGCTATATTTGAAAAAACTAAGGTTTACCCCAATCTCTCTGCTATTTGACTCTTTACATTATCAAAATGTTTCATATACTTTCATTTATTTTTGAAAAAGTATAAAATTTTCAGTATTTCTGTGAAGGAATTGTGCTGAAACGAATTTGTTTGTTATTTATGCTAGTTATTGATCTAATTCTACTGTATTGGAAGATTCTGAAGTATTGGGAAGGAAGTTGGACATTATATACCCCACATGAATATTTCTCTTACAACGAATTTAGTAAAAACTTGAAAACATGTGATTTGGAATAATTTAATTTTTTTTTTCTTAGAATCGATAAACAAATGTATTTGACAAAAGTATATATAGCATATTTAAAAAAATTAATTACATAATATAGTGAAAATATTCAGAAATTGATATGGAAAAGTGTGATTCGGTACTAGCAGCTAGTTATGTCTTGTTTCTCACTTGATAAATGGTTGGAATCAGTTCAAAAGAATTTAGTTTTACTTCAGCATTCCAAATCAAGAGATATAAGAGAGCAGTGATAGAAGATCCATGCTGAGGGCAGGGAGCATTTCACCTCCCCTGGAAAAAATATATCCTCCAATGGAATAAATTTGACCTCACCTCCCCTTTTAAATATTAAAAACCCTTTGGTATTATCAAATATGAAGCTGAAAAAATTACTTAAATCAAACTCCAAATGATTTCTGGATGCATCCAATATTCTTGAAATATACTTTCATTTATTTTTGAAAAAGTATAAAATTTTCAGTATTTCTGTGAAGGAATTGTGCTGAAACGAATTTGTTTGTTATTATGCTAGTTATTGATCTAATTCTACTGTACTATTGGAAGATTCTGAAGTATTGGGAAGGAAGTTGGACATTATATACCCTACATGAATATTTCTCTTCCAACGAATTTAGTAAAAACTTGAAAACATGTGATTTGTAATAATTTAATTTTTTTTCTTAGAATCGATAAACAAATGTATTTGACAAAAGTATATATAGCATATTTAAAAAAAATTAATTACATAATATAGGGAAAATATTCAGAAATTGATATGGAAAAGTGTGATTTGGTACTAGCAGCTAGTTATGTCTTGTTTCTCACTTGATAAATGGTTGGAATCAGTTCAAAAGAAATTAGTTTTACTTCAGCATTCCAAATCAAGAGATATAAGAGAGCAGTGATAGAAGATCCATGCTGAGGGCGAGGAGCATTTCACCTCCCCTGGAAAAAATATATCCTCCAATGGAATAAATTAGACCTCACCTCCCCTTTTAAATATTAAAAACTCTTTGGTATTATCAAATATGAAGCTGAAAAAATTACTTAAATCAAACTCCAAATGATTTCTGGATGCATCCAATATTCTTGAAATTTTCAGGGGAATACCACTCCAAATAGTTTCTTGAGCCATCTAACTGTCAGAAAAATATTAAGGAGGAGAACTCTAAAGGGTTTCTAAGGACATAAACATTTCAAAATTTTATAGTGGAGGTTCACTCCAGATCGCTTCTTCTATATCGAGAATTTGAAGAATTTTAAACGAGGACTATTCCAAATGGTTTCTGAAAGACTTAATTTTTCAAAAATTTGTCAGTTCAAATAACTTCTAGAGCAGTGGTGAAAAATCTTTCAACATCCGAGGGCCACTTTTACTTTAACTAATCAGTGGCGGCCTGCGAGGCCATACCCCCTTCCCCTTACTTGCCAAACACACATTTAACTTTTCCAAATTTAACCAATAAACCTATAAGTTATAGTGAGAAAATTATTTTTGAAAAGTGCACTCATGAGTGATAATATTATTAGATGATATAATTTAAATATTAGATCCCAAAATAAAAATTTTAACTTGTAAAGAAACACTTTTAAAAAACAAACACACAATTGAACTAAAAGTACAATTTTTAAAAGAATGCACAACTTTACAAAAGGAAAAACATAAAATAGGCCACCAATAATACTTAGTCTTATTGTAGGCCTAATGATAATCTTGACACTGTTTTTTTTAGTCCGCCAATATCTGGTTCAATATTAGAAACAGCAACTCACAAGTTTCCCTCCAAATGTTAACCAGTCAGATGAGAACGACCTTTTGATTTGATCTGTTTCATCACAGAAATTGACTGTTCACATAATCAGGGGGTTCTAAATAATGTTGCCGTTTATAGAGCATGATTATTCAATACTTCCACGTCCATAGGCAAGTATTTTTTTAAAATAAAAATCCAGTAAAGAAACTCCTGAAAATTTTGTCTTAAATTTGGAGTCGCATTGCAAATCGATTAACTCCATCTGGAAATCGTTGGACACTGTCTCAACATCAGTGACGTTTAAACTCATTTGGAAGATTCTCTACAAGTGAGGCGTATTTAGTAAAGTTAATGGGTGCTTCTTCAGAACTATCAGCAAAACGTTCAAGTGTTGGAAAATTCACCATTTGCCCAGATTTCAGTTGTGACTGCCATTATATCAGTTTAACCTCAAACGTCTTTATTAAGTGAACTAAGTTATGGATCATATTATTATTTCCTTGAAGCTTTATATTTAGCTCGTTAAGATGTTGGGTCATGTCAAATAAAAGAGATAAATCACACACCCAATCATCGCTCTCAAAGTCTGCTACCAGATCCTCATTACCACTTTCTAATAAGAGAAGTATCTCTTGATGAAGCTCATACACTCTTTTAATCATTTTTCCAGCACTAATCCAATTAAATTGTGTATAATAAACAAATTGTCATACTGAGAGTCTAATTTTGACAAGAATTCTTGGAACTGACGATGAGTGAGTCCTCTGGAACGAAGATAATTTATTACTTTGATCACTACTTTCATTATGTGTACCATAGTAATGGTTTTTAGACAAAGGTTCTCTTGGTGTAGAGTACAATGGTATATGACGATATCATTGCCCATGTTTTTGCACTCTGTTGCTAAATAGTTCAAAGCCCCTTCCTTGCTTCTTTCACACCATAGCTGGCATCTGTTGAAATATTATGTAATAATTTTAGGTTCAAATTATACTTTTACAAGATTTTTTGACTTCACAATAAATTTCTGAGCCTTTGGATGTATCTTTCATAGGAACCAACACCAGCAATTCCTATGTAATGTTAAAATTTCTATGAACACCACAAATAAAAATTGAAAGCTGTGCAGTGTCAGTGATCTCTTGCTTTCATCCATGGCCAGTGAAAAGTAAATACATTCTAATATTTTCTCTTTCAAGGTATTTTTAAAGTGTGATGTGATTTCTTCTGATCTTCTGGATACTGTCATACGATTAAGACTAATTTTTGAAATAATACTTTTTTTTCTCCGGAAAAGCTATATTTTCCACTTCTTCAAGACATTCTTCAACTAGCTCTCCAACTTTGTATGTCTTAATTTCATTAACTAACATTTTAGATACAACAAAATTTTCTTTGACTGCAATTTCTGAGTCATCAGTTACTTTTCAAAAAATATTTTGCTGGCTTGTTAATTTACGTTGCAATTCTTTCTCATTTTTCCAGTCCACGTGTTATATTGGCCAGTGGGTTTTGTATCGTAATGACTTTTAGCATTGTGCTTCTTCATTACACTCACTTTTTCTTTACAAATTAAACATGTTGATTTGGCGTTATATTCTATGAACAAATAACTCTACCTTCATGTCTCCTTAAACACACGGCACTCGTCAGTCATTTTATAGTTTTTTACAGACCTCACTGTAGGATTTTACAAAATTAACTAATCGCGCAAAGCCAGATGGTAAATAATAACACATATATTGGTGTCAACCGTCAACTGACTGAGCCAACATTACAGGAATTGCTGATACAGCTCATGCATGTGCAGACAGCACTCCTCCAATACCGTTATCATCAACCTGGATAGTGCAGCGATTATTTTGTAATTTATTTTATTTCAATAATTTAATGTAAATTAATTTAATCTACAACAAATTAATGGGTGATGTGAAACAAGAAAATTTGATCTTCCGGATGGGTTTCCGAACACAATATTATATTAGATCGACTCTTTAACAATTTTCTCCTTATCCATCTTGCAGGCTGAGTAAAATGAGGTCAAGGGCCACATGCAGCCTGCAGGTTGTGCCCCCCTGTTCTATACGTATGTAATTTTCAAAAAATTTCAAGAAGAAGACTTTCTCAACAAAATTATAAAAAGGTGTAATTTTTATAATATAGCTGGCCAAAAACCCCTTCAAATAGATTTTAGAAGCATCTAATTTTTGAGAAAAACTCAGGCTAAGAGCAATATAAATTAAGAAATAAAATCTTAGTAAGGAATATTTAACAAAGCTTATAGAGGTATCCAGATTTAAAAAAAAATCCCGGATTAGGACTACTTCAAATAGTTTTTAGGAACATCGAAATTATAAAATAATAATAATAATTTAAATAGCTTATAAAAGAGTTTAATTTCTGAAAATTGGGAGAAGGACCACTCCAGGGAGTGGAGTAAGGGTGAGAGTGAATGTAGTTTGACTCAGTTTGTACATGTATATATTTAATGTTATAGTATTTTTATAACATTATGTTGTGACATAATGCACTTAAAAATAAAATTAAGATTGCTTTGCAGATTTGATATTTTTGATACTAAAGTGCTATTCACTGTATCATTTTATACAATAATTAATATAAACAACAACACTTTACATGTTAAAGAGAATATAATTTGCAATATACTATAAAAACTAACATATAAATAATTAGCTGGGTGAAAATATAAAATTAATATTTTAGAAACACTTGATGGTTTGATAAGATATTATATTATTATTATCATCATAATTTATATTTGTAGTTACCAAGAACACCAACTGTCAAATTAATTCTAGAAAAAATAAAACAATACAAATATAAATAGTACCTTCTAGCTTAGTACACATTATGCACTATTATTATGTGAGTTTTCAAAGTTTGTCCAGATTTTGTTTGAAAATTACAATATGGACAACATTTAACTTCTGGGTTATCACATTTCAACATAACATGATTAATATAGTCAGTTTTTCCATTAAATAACTTTCTACAATAAGTACAAACAAAACAACTAGTACTGGTAGGTGAGATATTTGATTTATTGCTACTGTAAACCCCTTGGTTGGGTTTGTAAAGGTTAACAGAGTTACCACTAAGTGAATCATCCTTTGTTATTTTAGGGTTGTGCTCTTGTTCTGTTATTGCATTGTTTGACCCATCCACTAGTATTTCATGGCTATTATCTTTTTCTATAGTTACACTCTCTAAATCATCCGTTGAATCTATAGATATTTCAGGTTCTAATTCTTCTTTTATAATTAAATTATCAGTGTAATTAAACATATCAGGTAGAATGTGTTCTACATTTTTATTATTTGCATCATGCCCCAATGATGGCAAATGTTCTATTGTTATAGAACTATCAAACATGGTCTTTTTAGTGAAAACAATATCTCTTCTTTCAAAAGTCATATTGGTAGAGTTTTCTGATCGATAATCAAGATCTGAAACATATGAAATGCATACCAGTTAATAAGTATTAAATTAAGTTTATCATCTCTACAAAAAATGAAGTAGCTCTGCATTAGGACAGTTACCAATTAACTAACCAAATAAATAATTGCGTAAAGATAAACTAATACATCTAAAAATCTACCGACAATCAAATTACACAAGTAATGGAATCCCCATTAACAAGATCAACCTCTACAAACAAAAACAAACTATAAAGAGAGATGTTTTCGTGTAAGGTCATCGTAGCCAGGATGAAATTTAGAAATGAGCGATCTACACATTAGGCCAAGGAAACCTATGAATATTAAATCGCTTTTGAAGGTATTTCGAGTTATTTTGTAGTAATGTAAGGCAGAGGCTTCAATAATGTTTGTGATATTAATGTTATTTTTTCTACTTTATAGGCTGCTCAAATAAAAATGTCCCTCTAATGTACTAAATTTATTGTTTACGTACTCTATGGTTTATGAATAAACGATGTTTAAAATGATTTAAATGTCAAAAAGCAGTTTTATTTCAAAAGTTTTAGCTATATTGAGAACATTTTATACCGCATTTATAAATTAGCTAATCAAAGTTTTAAAAATTAAATCAGCTCTATTAAATTTCCCAGACATTAATATTTCTAGAACATGTTTGTCCTATTATCAGGTATTAATATTAACTGTTTGAAAGATAATAAATTTTGTCAATACAAGATGTGGTGGCTTTGACAGTTTCTATTATTTATAAGTGAAGTTCCAGGAGTAAACTTGTACTAAGAACTTTAGAAATTAATTTTAAACTGCAGTATTATGATTACTTTTAATATATATTTTCTTACTGTAATTTAATTTTGATAATGTTCAAACATTGTACAGCAGTATTAATTAATTTTAATGAAAATGTTCAGGTAGAAGGAAAGGAGGTTTGAACAATACATAAAATATTAATTTGCGATTTTTTTTAGGGCAAGCATAGTAAACAGTGCAATATGAAGATTTTTTTTTGTAACAGCAAAAACAATAACTTTAATTACTATTATATCCCCAAATGCTGTTCACGGTGCATTAATGAAGCCAAAACAGCACGCAAGTAAGCCATTTTAAACCTATTTAGGGTAGTTGAAAGAGAGTAGACTATACAATGAGCTTTAATCCACATTTTTTGAACAGTGTAGTTATGGGGTAATGCACTATAAGGTTTAGATCAATAAGAGTGAAAGATGCAGCCTCTAAGAAAAGTCAAACAAACATTGAATTCTGTACTCTTCCCTAACTTGACACAAAATGTCAGATCCTGAAGCAACTAATGAGCAAGGAGGATGTCTTTTTAGAATGAGTCAGTGACATAAATATCACTTCAATGCCTAGTGGAAAAAAGATATACATTTTTATTTCGCACCAAACCTTAGTGCTCATTCGAAGGATATAATTCATTACAATCATGAAGGATATGGGCATCTTTTGCAATAGCCTAAACCATATAGAAAAACTCCTTCAAAGTAATTAGGGTAACTATAAATGCACATGAATATTAAGGGTATACATGTTCCCTGTATTAGTTTGTTAATAGGAGGGATTAATCTGATTGGTATGCATTGGCTTTTGTGACATTTATTGTATATGTACAAGTACAAGTTACAAGTGTGTGTGTGCTTAAAATGCTTTTTACTGATTGAACTTAAAATGTTTAATTTTGTAGGTAAAATTGGTTTAGAATTGAATTAAAAGTGTACTATGTGACAATATATTTATCTAAACACCTTTGTTATATAAATACATACACCCTACCTCCCCCCACCCCACCAAATTATCTTATTAAAACGTAATATTATTAATATTTTTTCTTTATATGGTAAGAGCATTATTGTCAGAATGTTATAGTTTAAGGCAGAATGATAGAACTTATATGGTGTTTCAGTTCTAATTTCAGCTTTATCAAAACCACATGAATGTGCTATGGTTTTTTGGTCAGCACTTTCAAATTCCCCTGAGTGCTGTATATGAAGTGACAAGGATAGATGATAATAATTGTGATTTTATGTTTTGTCTAAAATATAGATAAAAACATATCAAGTCAAATTGTAATAAATGCAATTGTGATAACACAATTACATTTTAGAAACACAACTAGTTATACAACTACTAGTCCAAAACAATTGACTTACGAAGTATTGAGTGTCAAAACACTTTCCACTTACTTGA
>CABFOW010001436.1:3086-49192 GCA_902141385.1 Timema californicum
GGGGGGGGACCAAAACAATTATATCTAGACACCCACCCCAAATTATATATATATATTTTTTGGGTCAATCCTGTTTACCATGAATAACTTATGAAACAGAATATAATATTGGATGCACTGCAACTTTGATGATCTATTGGCTGCATTGAATTAATCTCTGACATGAGCTAGCAAAACTATTTTGCCATTGGAATGACAAGATTATTTGTAAACATCATTACTTACTTTTCAAGAAGAAAAAAAATTAGCGTTTAAAACCTTAAATTTATTATTTGTAATGTGTAGGCTCTAATGATTAAATTGTTCAAATTATTATAATTTACACAAAATTATACAATGCACTTTGCAAAGGATACACCGGCGCAGGTAATTTAAATTTGTTTTCTCAAGTTACATAATCTAAAACTCAAATCTCAGTAAAAAACAAATTGAAGCATCATATCACAAGCTGAGTTTAGGTAACTAATGGACTACAGTATTTAAAAAATAGCATCAAGAGTAGCAAACAATTATTTCTCAAAAGTGTAAATAGCCCCAAATTAAAAAAACCTTACACAAATTACGTTCATATTATTACCGTCCACAAATAAATGTCAATAATTATTAATAAAGATTTAAAAATTACCAAAATAAAAGGGTCCTTTATTCAATTCTAGTGATCAATTCTTTCGTCTCAGCGTCAATAATGATGTTATCAATTAAGTATCATAAGATAGTTTAGTTTCTTTTGTCTCATTATTCTACTATCTATCGATCACCCAACCAACTACTGCAGGCAACAACGGTGGCCCCGGTGGCTCACAAAGCTAATTTTTCTTACTGTATCACAGTGGCGTATTCTGAGAAAAATTAATAGGTACACTGTACTCTAAAAGTTGCAACGGGGATTTGGGGTCCGAGGACCCTCCACCACCGTTGTCCTTAAACGTCAAGGGATTATTTCAAGGAATATATTTGAATATGTGTTCATATAGAACAGTGGTTCTCGAACATTTATTATTTCCCTTTAACTGTATGCTATTTTAGGAAATCTTGAGCCCCCTCCCCCCCTTATTTCACTCCCATATTCTCTCTTCTTTTATCCATCCATAACGATGATTACCATCCACGTGCCGGGAGTCAAACCCGGGACCTCTTGGTCCCTAGCCAAAACCTATGACCACTAGACCACATAGGCGGTCCTCAAATTGTAATGATATCTACAGTAGCCCCATGGCTTCTTTGGTGCTCACTGACAGCTGGCGGCTTTGAAAAGTTACTAGACCAAATTATGGATCCCTACGCCGAACCATATGACCTGCAAAAAGCATGTGTTTAGCAGCTGTCACTTTTGACAGTCAAGATTTTGGTATATACCTAAATGTTGACTTCGTAAGTCAGCTTTGAGCTGTCAGTCAGCACCAAAGAAGCCATGGGGCTAGTGTGCATGGTTAGAAATTTAAGTAGATATTAATGTCGGGGCTAAGAGTGGTATGGGCACATTTCTGAATGCTTAAGAGAGACAGATCCTATTCAATTAGTCTAGTGTAATTAGAATCACACAGTTAGCAATACTCAAAGCAAATAATCATAATAAGAGTAAAATGAAGTGATACATCGATCAAGTGTCCATCATATCTTGGTGAGAGGGAATCAGGTGGATTGTCCAACTCATGTTGCAATTAAAAATATTTTATAAGGCCTAACCTATCTCACACAATGCTGCTTGAAAACAAACAAGTCTCCAAACTTGAGAATTTATGCTCCAGAAGCTATTTAGATGCGTAAACTCTGACTAATATAGGAGAGATTATTTCGGACTATTAATAATCTATCGCTACGTCATTGATTTATTGCTAAGATATTTACACATATCTTTTTCTGTAAGCAGTGGTGCACCCAAGGGGGAGAGGGGAAAACAGGGTATTTGACCCCCTTCGCTCTCTTTCCCCAACACCACAAATATTGTTAATAGAAATTTAAATAATATTAAGTAAAACTAACATTAATGATGTGTCGAATATATTTGCTACATTTTAAGACAAGGCTTCAGACTTAAGCCTAATATTAATTTTTTTTACCGTTACACACAAAATTAACAATTGAAAAAAACATACAAATTATAGCTTCGACACCATTTGTATTATTTAAATTACTTAATTACTATACAAATACTCAACATTATTTATAAAAGCATTTAATATTAATAAATATTCTCGGCCTTCAAGGTTTAGGAGGCTGTGAAACCCCAAGCCCGCTTTCTCCATCAAAATGTCATTCTTGCTACAGCCTTGATAGAATGGCTCCCCCCAAAATTAAATGACTGGGTGCGCCACTGATTAAGTAAATTATAAGAAAACATATTTTATTTTACCCTTTCCTTGTAAATTATCTTGAAATGGTGAACTCACACTCCTTACTTTTGGAATTCTTTGATGTATAATTATACAAAATCCCAATGACTAATAAGTCGTTAATGTAAAACAAAAACTAAAAGAACACTATTACAGCTCCACGATCCTTTCTACTAAAGAAAACAAGAATTATCGTCAAAAACGGTTAAGGAAGCCGCGTCACCCCTCCCACCCGCTTTAACCACTCTATCAGTGCTAAAATGCCAAAATTTGAAAGAATAGTTAAATGTGTTTGCCACATACATGATAATACATACTAAACACAACTCAATGTATTTAATTAGTGTATAATTTAAAGCTTGTCACGTATACTAACTATTATTTTACAATTAATTATATATTTATTTTATGTATTTTTTACTTAAACTATACTAAATTAGCTTAATAAATAAACATTGTGATCCTGAATCTTTTTTCAATAGTTGGCACAATGCTTAGATTGCTTCACAGGAACAGCATGACCTGGGTGGTGAAAACCCGAGCTCATTGACCAATTACTTATGGGCGAGCGGAAAGGAATGTGTTGCAACCCCCTAGACATTGGGCGAGCTCATTAGAGCCTTCCTAGCTTGCCTTGCATTTTCAAAGTAGAAATCCCTGGGTTTCCTACTGTGAAAAGTAGAACCTTTTGGAAGAAGAATTACTTAAAACACAGTATTCTTGGATTATGAACCAATATTAGTTTTAAAATTAATAATAAATTAAATGTATATTTATTAACAATCTAAACATTGGTGTTTACACAGTTCACACAGACAGCATTGGATTAAACAAAAGAACTAGTTCATATAATTTTGGGTATGCGACGCAGGACTAGCATACCTAGAAAATACGCAACTGCTGTATCAGTATCGCAGTCAACTTCCCGCCAAATAAATTTCATCACATGTGTTCGCAATTGAGTATTAACATTGTCATATTGATGTGAAACTATTGTGCAGCCTTATAAAATTAGAAAACAATAATAATTTGGCTCTCTCTAGCCTCCCTGACTTTGGTCACGGGGGGCCAATGACCTCATGGACCCCCTTCTCCAGGTCCAACGCTTATGCTCTTTCGCTAATATGATTGTTATAATACGTGTATGAGTAGGCCTTTAGGCTCACAACTAAAGTTAGAATCACTTTTCCCTTTTATTTGGTTAAATGTCATTTCTTTATACTAATGTAAGCGTTTAATATATATATTTTTTGTGTCACTATATATTTCACATTTCTTAATAAATGTATTAATTTTAGTATCTAGTTTATATGTGAAAACATAAATAATATTATCTAGAATCTGACAACTTTTTGAAATCATGATAGTTTCCTTATTACTTATTATTATGACAGTAATACAAAAAGAATTTCACTTATAATTTAAATTATCTATAAAAAAATATGTTACGTGTATAATCCTCCAATGAGCCAACGCTTTTCGAATATATTATATATACAGCCTTAAAAATAAACACTAGTAGCTAGTGCCATCTGTTTTCACTGAGACGAATCTTGATTTCAATTCGATTCCTATCATTTATTTCTAGTGACATTATCTTTTTATTTTTTCATGGGTAATATAAAGAATATAAAGGGATTTTTTTTAGTAATTGTAAATTACAGTTTGTAATTTTACCTAGTGTTTAAAAGTCGTTACAGTTCTTATATCTAATTTTATATAGGTTCCTTATTTTTCCTTGGTGATTTTATGCTAGTAAATTTAGATATAAATAATTTGAATTTTTACAAATGAATGTGTTTTCTATAATTTGCTGCCATAATATTTTACAGTGTTTTGACTACCGCGTTTACTTTTGAAGTTGCTCTGATCATTCTTTCCATGTAATTATTTTATTTCTAATGTTAATCTAGATAATTATTTTATCAATGGGTGATAGTTTGTTTGAAGTTCGCACCTTGGAAGATGTCATAAATGTCTTTCAACATGACAATAAGACTGTCGTTCAACATTTACAAAACTGTTTTTTATTGAAGAAAAAGATTAAGTGTTCTCGTTGTGGGTGCTTAATGCGTTTGTCAAAAGTAAAATCCTACAAGTTTTCCTATGCGTTAAAGTGTAGGAAGTGTACGAAAAATGTTTCTTTGGCTACAGGTACATTTTTCGAGAATGTCCATATTCCATATAGTTTGGTATTCATTTTATTGTGGTTTTGGTGTTGCCAAATACCAAATCGGAACGTGCAGCGTATTTACCATGTTAGAAAAGGCACAATTGAACACTTCTCCCGCTTTTTCAATTACATATGTTCTTGGAAATTGTTAGTGGATGAAGACAATTTTATCTTTGGTGGTCCCGATGTTGTTGTTCAAATTGATTATATTGTAGACATACTGATTCCTGAACGCTGGATTTTGTGTATTTTTGACACCCAAAAACGTCGTGGGGTCTTCTTTTATATTTCAAGCAGATCTGCTAATACCTTGTGTGAAATTATTGATAAGCATGTCTTGCCTGGCTCTGTGATATGGACTGACCAAAGAGAGGATTATTTAGCTTTGCAATATTGGCAAGGTGTTTCACCCTACATTCATAAGACTGTAAAACATAAGAACAATTTCTTTGACCCACATACAGGCAAACATACTAATTGTGTAGAGTTATATTGGGAAAAATTAAATAAATTACAGGAGTCTTGGTGTAAAGCATTCAAAGTCGATATTACATCACATTGATCGATTCATGTGGATTGAGTGCTACTGCAGCAATCATGGGGATGCTTTTCAAACGTTTTTACACAACCTGGCTGAGTGCTATTCTTTACAGCATACCTAGGTAAATTAATAACTTTTGTTGTGTGTGTATTTTTATAGAAATATTGATCTTTTCATTGACCTGTTAATTATTTTGTGCTTTTCAATAAAACACAATTAATTTACTTGTCCAGAATTTATCAAGTATTACAAAAGCTTTAATCCTAGATTAAAGGAACCTATAAAATTATTTTAAATGAATATGGGTCTTGAATGTAGGCTAACCTAATCTTTAATGACATTGAGTTTGGTAATGAAGTATTTCTTACTTATTTTACTAAGAATAGCAGGCCATACACTAATACAGTTATTCTGATGGTTTTCCATAATGAGGGCAGCAGTTTATTGATTTAAAAAATAATATTTTGAACTGTGATGCATCCAGTTACCAAAGTAGGCTTAGGCCTATTGTAAAAATAATGCATTTCCCTAAGCACATGCTGCATTAAGCAATTTTAACTCTAGCTGCATGTTCATTATCTGCAATTTAAGATAAATTAACGTGACTTTTCTCATGCTATGTTCAAGCACGCTACTCCTCTCATTTGATGCTACCAACTGTTATTTATTGTCTCTAGATAGTTTGTGAATAAATGTAATTAAGCTACATATCTTTTCTACTAGAAACCAAACAAAAACACACTCTCCTAGCATAACATACCTTGGTCTCTTATATTTTGTTAACTCTAGGCTACTCAAATAAAATACCTACTGGGAATGTTCTTATAAATGTACATATCCAACATTAAGGCTGCCTCCACGTCACTTGACAACCACCTTATGTAAGTCAGACTTTTCAAACTGGGAATCCCCTTGCTGTGTAGAGTCTGGGAGCCAATGTCATGAGAAGAGACAGGCCCTACCCCTCTCAAGGCTCCTTCAACCTATCATGGCTGTGTCGTCCGAGTGTAGCCACACATGTAAATGCAAACAGCAGGCAATTTAGGAACTAGTGACCCCGTGTCTGCCATCAATCCCTGTCATCACCAGATAATCAGGGAATCCAATCCCCCCCCCACCCCCACCTTGGCCAGCTTCCTTCGGTGGGAGGACTTTGGCACCTCTTTTCGTGAGTGCTGGATCCTCACGTAGTGGTGTAAACTCCTCAAAGGAGGTCAGGTACATAGCTCTAGGAATCACCCTTAAATGGTTTTCAACCTAAGTTGCCTAACAAGGACCTTGTGGAGGTAGCCAGCTTTTCCGGAAGGTATTTGCTACCAACCCAACTGTTTAGTGTGTGATGAGTCGGGTGGTTCCCCTCCACCCAATCATTCCCACACATACTACCTCGAAGAGATTTATCTGCGCTTCCGGTAAACACTCGAGACGTTGCCTAGGGACTGCCATGAGGAGACACACTGCCAGGATTACTGGACGAGGAACATCCCACAGACATGGGCAGGAACCCTCTCATCCCGTCTGAGTAAGGGCAGTTTGCCACGAGAGCTTCCCCCCGACCTGGCACTACCCGGGGATATACTGGTATCCGACAGCTAGAAAAGCTACTAGATCTACTTCCCTAAATTCATATGCTGATTTGGAGCTGAACCATTTCATATGAAAGTGAGCCTATACATGTAGGCTAATACCTAACTAGGCTAATTAAAAAACTCAAAAATGAATTTTTAGTTAGGTGAGGGGCAATATTTTACTCCTCTTATACAAATACATATTTATTAAATTCTTTTGTTTTTCTGAATCTTGAAAATTTGTGGTTTATAAGACAATAATTTTGCTATAAACTTTTGTTATGTTGGTGCCACTGACACTTCCCTCCTTTCTTAGTTTTTTTAGCACCATGTCTTACTCGTGTTCAGGTTATATGCGTATTTACTAATTTATGCTAATTAGTCAGGGTGGAGGAAGGTTGAACTTAGAGAAATATATTCACATTTGTGTATGGACGAAGAGTGAAACATCATTTTGGAAAATCAACCCTTAGTACACCTGACAGGGTTTTGAACCTTGATCTCCCTGTCATCAGCAGTATAGTCTAACACGAGAGTGTAACCTTAGACTATGTGGTCTTTCTTAATTACAAACTTTTTAAAGCCATTAAAGTGAATCCACATAGATCTTGTTTCCGGTTATGTCAATTTCAGAAAAATAGAGGAGAGAAATGAGAGAGTAAGAAGAATAGTAAAGGAAGAGCCAGGAGAGGACTAGGGTGGTATGGCCATGTGAGAAGAATGGAGAGGGAAAGGAAGTTGAAAGGAGTAAAGAGGAGTGTGGAGGAGAGAGGAAAGGAGTCGGTGGCGAGGTTTGTGTTCCAAAGAGACCAAGCTAGTAGCTGATGAGAGGTGATGATGAGCACAAGTCTCAGGGCTGAATGCAGAACTTCACTAAGTGGATGGTTAGTGGACACCAGTGTGGGTTTGCTTGTGTCATCATAGGTTAAAAGGTGGAGGGATAATGGGTTTGGGACCACACTATTGGTCCACTAACCATTTACTAACATTCTTGCCTAGCGCCCCCAGCGGCACACCTTTAATAGAAAATGCACTAACGTCCAATTTTAAACTTTGTGCAAGAATCAGAATTTATTTCTGTTTTCCAGAAGTAAGGTAATGAAGTTTAGCAAGGCTTATGGTTTAATAAGAACCAAACACACTAAAATTCTACATCTGTATCCAACTTTTAAGGGTCAAAATACAACAATGGGCCAAAATCTATACTTGTCTAACAAATTAGTAATATATTTCTGTTATTATGGAAGTTTTTTTTATATTTTGATTAAATAGTTAGTATTATTCATTATAAAGCTAAAAAAACATGAATGATAAATAAGTTTAATATAAAACTAGATAGATAACGATGGTCCCATGTCCCTGATAAAAGAAATTGCTCTTTATTCGGTAATATCTTGGTACATTTTGTTTGAAATAATAATTTTAATATATATTTAGTTTTATATTGGTCTATATTTTAGAAATAAATATAACATGCTAATGAAATTAATATCTTTGCATTAAAATAGTGAGTGAAACTCCTGTCCCCTATTTAAACCTCTGCACCAGCTTTTATTATTGGTAGCCTTATTCTACCAATGGTTAGCAAGCAGTTGGGAAATAGGCGGGCTTATAGGTTTAGTTGCGAAGTGAAGTTTAAATTGAGAACATGCAAGTACTGACTTTCTTCTTTTATTATTATTATTTACAGAGCTTATTTTAACTTTATTTCTATGCATATGTTTTAGTCTTTAACTATGGTCCTTATTTATTTATTTTATTTTTTGTCTTTATTTTGTAAGATTTTGGTGAAATCAATGCTAGTTTTCCTTGTCTTACACTTAACCAATTAAACTAAACACGCTTATAATAACAATAGTGAATATAAAATGATTGTGTAAAATTCCAGTATAAACGTTAGATTACCTCCATCCATTCTTCCATTCATTCCTTCATTCATACAATTACTCCAGCATTTACTTATAAACAGTTTTATTTGAAATTTTTACAAAAGCATGAAGAGCTAGGTTCTCCTAGAAATTATTATTATTATTACTACCCGTTTGGATTATATACGCTTTAAGTACTAATTACGCTAATGGATTAGAAATTGGGAAGGTTGAATTAGAAGAAGTGTGTGGAGGGAGAGTGGAAAACCATTTAGGACCCCCCCCCCTTCCCCTCAGTTCACCCGACTGAGATTCGACCCACGATCTCCCTGTCCTCAGCAGTCGAGCTCAACACGACTAGCACGTTAGCCAACTACGCCACCGAGGCGGGTCTCCTAGAAATAATATTCTGTTTGACTGCGGTTTTGAAAGCAGCTAACCCAGTCAAGTCCCTTACCGTGGCAGGAAGCGCATTCCACGCCCATGACGCTGTGACTGAATGAACAGGAATAAGATTCAGATTTGTGGACAGTGATACTTATAAGGTTAGCATGTGTATTAAGCTGGTTCTGATTCTTTAATAGTTTAAAATTGGTTGCTAAGTAATGCGGTAAGGAAGTCTGTAATATCTTGTGTAGGAGTCTGAGGGAGTGAGTGTCTGCCGCTCATTTAGTCGTAACCACTTCAGTTTGTCAAAGTATTTAGATATATGGTCTTGGTAACTAAGATTGTAAATAAATCGAATGCATATATTCTGTAGTCACTATAGTCTTGGTGCAAACTCTTCAGTTAGGTCACTATAAACAATGTCACAGTAGTCAAAATATGGGAATATCAAGCTTTGGACGAGCATAACTTTATGAGAGAGAGGAAGAAAGGTTTTGACCCTTTTTAGGGTATGAAGAGCAGCGTAGGTTTTTTGACAAGTTTTGGTAATTTGATTTGTCCAGGTGAGATTGGCATTCATTAGTATGTCTAGATTCTTTGTTTGTGCGTTAAATGGTATAACAGTGCTATTAAGTAAAATACTGGAAAGGGTAGACCTATTTACTTTTGACAAGAGCCTTGATGTCCCGATAAACATGGCTTGTGATTTAGTGGGGTTACGCTGCAGCCCGTTACATCGTGACCATGAACAGATTTCTCTCAAGCCCGCATTAACTTTATCTATAGTTGCATGTAAGTGTGCAATAATATCAGAAAGCTATATTTGTAAATTATCTGCGTAGAGGTGATACTTTCAGTATGTAAACGAGGAAGGTAATTAATGAATAAAGAAAACAAAAGTGGCCTAAGTACAGAGCCTTGCGGTACACCAGCTTTAACAGGGCAGGGCGCCAGGTAGAGTAAATATTGTTTGAAACTTCCCTTTGCATTTGGCCGAAAAGCTAAGAACGTACCCAATGAACACACCAAGGTGAGAAAGTGAAGTAACAGTTTAGTTTTCTTAAAAGTATGTCAAAGGTTACACTATTATATGCTTTGCTGAAATCAGGAAGAACTAGGGTTGTTGCATGTCGCTTGTCCATCGCAAGCCGGATATCATCAGTTGCCTTAATGAGAGCAGTACATGCACCATGGGCAGGCCAGAAGCCAGATTAGCAATAAGTAAGTAGGTGGTTATTGTTTACATGTTTGTAAATCTGCCTCTTTACAATATACTCCAGGGTCTTGGAAAGAGAAGGCAGTATACTGATTGGTTGGTAATAATCAACACATTTAGGCTGTGACTTTGGGAAATGATATTACTTGAGCTAACTTCCATATAATGGGGAACTGTCCAGTCATTATTGAGTGATTGGACAAATCTCTTAATGCTGGGAGAACAACTATTATTTTTTGTACTAATACTATGGGTATTTCAACAAAACCTACTGCTTTTGATTTAATGCGCATAATAGACTTATAAACCTCTTCAAGATAGACGTAAGAAAAATCAAAACTTCGCCTCATTTGCTATGGATTGTGAAATTATGTTAGTTGTGGTCTTTTTTGTTTCTTCGTCTAAGACAACAGGTAGACACTCAATTCTTCGTCTAAGACAACAGGTAGACACTCAAAGTGTTCATTGAGGTCATTAGGTGAAATTTTGGAGTTAGAATGATTTAATTGTTTGTTATTAATACCCAAATCATATAGTTTTTTTCTATAGATGTCTAGGAGAGTAGTAGTTATCAGCAATACTCATTGAGTGCTTCATCTTGGCTTTACGCACTTCCTGAGTACATTTGTTGTACAGTTCTCTATACAGTTCAAAGCTCTCGGCAACAAATAGTGGTTTATTCTTAGAGTTACGCCTGAATTTAGCATATGCTCCATCACATCTCTTCATTAACGTCAGTAAGTCTTTCGTCATCCAGGGGGATGGAGGTCTGGTCCCTCGTTTAGTCTTGATGGGGGCATGTTTATTGTACAGCTGTAACACCATGGTGTTGAATAAGTCAAGTTTATCATTGATGTTTATAACCCCACCAACAGAGTGACACAGCATTATTTCAGCATCTTTGTTTAATACTTCAATATCAATACTATTGATATCATGATATGTGATTAATTTAGGTCCAGATTTAGGAGGTTTCACGGAATAAGAAAGATATATGAGATCGTGATGGGAAAGACCAGGGGTAGGTAGTTGTCCATGTGATGCAACTCTATCTAGTTTTGATGTAAATATTAGGTCAAGCCAAGTGTGTGAAGTCAGTGTATGGTGTGTTGCATTTAAAGGACAAATATTCATGCTGCAAGAAGCTAGTATAGCTATCAGTTTAGCTGCTTCATTATTTGCTACATTATCAGCAAGAGCAGCTTCAAACTCTGTCATATGTGTGATTTTTGGAGGTCGGTACATTACAGCTACAAGTATTTTTATTTGTCTAACACACAACTCTACAATCAAGTATTCTGGTCTCGCTGAGTATGTGTTAGGTGATGCTGATAATATTTCCCATCGTATTTCACTTTTAATATACATAGCAACACCCCCTCCCTTATAATTATAATATTATGTATACCAGATGGTTGATATCCCAAATAGTGAGGGTCTATGAACTGACAAAATAAAACACGCAATTGATGGTATACTGGCATCCATCTTGATTTAAACAATTATTACAACTTAAAACATAACACCGGTACATAATGACTGTCCTTTTTTTTACGGGGACCAGCGTTTGTCTTAAGCGGACTGTAGTTACATTTCCTAGCAAAATTAATTGTGTGTGTGCGTGTAATAGACTTAGTTTAGAAATAACCAAGACTTTTTTTGCAGTCAGTCGCCAATGACAACATTTTACCATTATTATTAGTGATACTTTATAGTAATTGATATTATATATTAAAATTTTAATCTAAATAGTGCACTAGAACTTCCATTCCTTTGGGGTACGAAGAGTCTGCCAAACTTGCTTGTATATAATACATAATATTTTCAAAATTATTTTTAAAATGTCAAAATACAATGACAAAAAACAACTTGATATGAGATATTTCATCTTATTAATTACAGATTTAATATTAAGCTAATTAATAGCTTTGTGATGGAAGGACCAAATAAACATCAAGCGTTAAAAGAAAGGCTTAGAAAAGATAAGGAAATTGCGACTAAGATTAGGCAACAGAAAATAGATGAAAAAAAAGAAATTTGCTAGTTTGACAGGTAAATAAAAAATAAAAGAAAGGCGTAAAAAAAACAAATAGGAAATTTGATGAGGTAAATGAGAGCAAAAATGATAAACCACACAAACATACAATCACAGGAGTGTCAAAAAATAATACAGCATGGAATGAACTAGCATAATTAATCAGAATATACAAGAAAGAAAATCTCACAAAACGTATTGAATTAAATCCATTAAGGAACATAAAAAAAAATCTCAAAAACCAAGAAGAACTTGAAATTGTCTTGCAAAGCATTGGCTGATAGAAGAAAGTATGGGAGAGAAAAGAAAAGGAAACAAGGGAAAATAAGTAAAGAACAAAAGCAAGAAACGTGAAACAGATAGGGAATATAATAAAGATAAGAAAAGAAAGCTTAATGACATGACCAAAAGAGAATAAATAATCTAGTAAGAAAGCTAGGAAGTGAACAAGCTTGAAAATTCAGAGAGAAAAACAAAGAAAGTGAAAAATTAGAAGGGTTTTTGAATGTGAACACACGACTGGAAAGTGGAGGCGAAAATGAAGTACTGAAAAAGTATAACTAAAGATTCAATCTTGGCTCGAATCCCAATTTTAAATTTTATTTTTAAACTTGAATACAAATTCAAATTTTAGAATCTTTTATTATTTTCTTTAAATAATACTTAGAACCACATCCTACTTCCCGTTTGGGCTATATGCTTAAGTACTAATTACTCGAATGGGTTAGTAATTGGGAAGGTTGAATATAGAGGAAGTGAACTCGCATTTGCTTGGAGGGAGAGTGAAAAACCATTTAGGAAAAACCTCTCTCCAGTTCACCCGAGTGAAATTCGAACCTCGATCTCCTTGTCCTCGGCAGTCTAGCTCAACACGAAACTTGCGTGTTAGCTAAGTACACCACCGAGGCGGGGATTTTCTTTACAGTTAAGCTATTTAAAATTTAATTTAAAAACGGTTGCTTAAGGCAACTGACAACTGCTATTTAATTGGTCATGTTTATTACATCAAAAATAACAAAGGGAACACATTTTTAGTAAACTGATTATATTAATACAATTTAATATATATATATGTACTGTTTGTTGTACAGGACACTTCTTGTTCCTGGAGCTGTCTCGGATCACTAAGGAGGTGCATGTGTGGAGTCCACACTTTGTGTCAACTCGCGAGCACTGTCGCTTTGAGGTCATGATTCAGATGGCAAACCTCACGAGTGGCAGCTTCAAGGTTGTGGTGGAGACTGTCAACAGGACGTCATGGGTCATTGGAGAGAGGGAGGGCAAGGAGCGCAGTGGGTGAGTAACACACCAACATTACAATACCTGTAGGACCTCCTGGGTTATTGGAGAGACAGTATACCATCAATTGCGTGTTTTATTTTGTCAAGGAGCGCAGTGGGTGAGTAACACACCAACATTACAATACCTGCAGGACCTTCTGGATCATTGGAGAGAAGGAGGGCAAGGAGCACAGTGTTATTTAAAGTGTATCATTTTTTGTTTTATCATTGTATTTGACTGATTAGTTATTATTATTATTATTATTATTATTATTATTATTATTATTATCATCATCATCATCATCACCGTGTCTTACTACCCGTTCGGGTTATACGCACTTACGCTAATGTGTAATGGTAGGGTGATATGTGAGATGAAATGGAGGACCTATAGGTTAACTTGGGATCCGAACCACGTTGTAGGCCTGGCATTCCCCACATTCAATTAGTTATTGAATTGGCAGTTAAGTCGGTGCTTAAAAGTGACTTTTCACATAGTTTTGTTATTTATATTTAAATGTGAAACTAGTAGATTAGATTAAAAGTATTTTTAGAAACAGATTAACATTACAACAAATTAATAAACTTTAAAATATAAAGCATCTATGTGGGAACTATTATTTATTTTCTTTCGACACCTCGAAGAGAGAATATTGTGATTGTCAAAAAAAAAATCAAACTCAAGATTTTTATAAATGACGATGTTTCATGACCCCTGAAACAAAAAAAAGAGTACTTTTTGCAATGGCGTCTGTCCATATATCTGTACCTTGATCTAGAGCCGACATTATTTGACCGATTAGGCTAAAACTTGGTATCTGTTTTTTTTTTATAAGGTCCCCTCTAGGGGTTTTTGGAATTAGATATCTAACCCTAAATTTAAGGGTAGGTTACTTAAGGGCCAAAAAGATTTAAAAAAAATTGGTTTTATCGATATTCTCTCTAACGATTTTGATTAAATTTTATATCTACACACTGTTTATCACTATGAATAAAACAGGAACTCTCATTTTCTCATGAAAATATCTTTGAGGATACTTTACATGGAGGAAATTTTCCAATTTTGATCATATCTCTGCAACTATTTGAAATACAAAACAACTTATCAATTTAAAGTTGTAGTAGTTGTACTTACTGTTAAAGATAAAATTAATTTATTTGAGATATATTACTATACAACCATTAGTGACTCATCAGGCTACTCAGGCCCATAGGATATATATAATATAAAAAGGTATGTAATTAAAACATGAGACTTTACTATACAGTATATTGCTATAATATTTTAAAGTCAGATTCTCTATACTTATAACCCTAGGAACTTATTTATCACCAATCTGCTTTTAAAAATATTTATAAAGAAGATTATTGGAGCATGAATATTAATATACTTCCTATAAAATATGTTATAAGCACATGTTCATGTGTGAATCATATATATTTTAATTCTCTCCGAGACTCACTGTTTTCAATTTAAAAAAAGCACAACCGCTAACAACATACTTGTGATTAACACTAGAGCCAATAATAATAGAATTCACTTCAGTGGTCACATGGTCTAATGTGCTACTATCACAATAGACTGGACTGCAAAAGACAGGAAGATCGGGGTTCGATCCAGTCGGGTGTATTGAGTTGGTTTTTCCTAAATGTTTTTTCACTCTTTCTCTCCACACAAATATGGGTACCTTTCTTCTAAATTCAACCTTCCTCATCCATAAACCATTAGTACTTATGCATATAACCGGAAATAACCTGAATGGTATTAAAATGCGGTGCTAAAATAATAATAATAGCAGGCTTGGGGTTAGTTCCTCTAACTTTACTCTGAATACCGACTGGTTGCTCTTATAGTTTCTTACTGCTGTAGAGCTTGATATTGCTATCAATCTAGCCCCTAAGTTATTGCTATCAATCTAACCCCTAAGTTATTGCTATCAATCTAGCCCCTAAGTTATTGATATCAATCTAGCCCCTATTATTGAGTGAGTACAACAAACCTAAGGTCACTTGTGTTTTTGCTGTAGCTGGGAAAAGTACATCCTCAACATTGGCCGAATCAGCCAGAAGTTCATCATTGTACTAGAAGTGGTGAACTGGGGTGTGACACCCGGACACATTGCAGTCGATAACATAGCCTTGGTGGACTGCTTTCCCGGTTAGTCACTCTTTATGCCTCTAATTAAATATATATGTTGTACAGATTATATAGAATATGGCAGATTGTAAACAATAAATCAATGGCTTTAAAGCAAATATATTGCATGTCCACTTTTTAACATACTAAGATAAAAGAAAAAGGTTTTATTTTGCTCACCCATATTACAAACTAAAGCTACACCATTATGTAAATTATTTATGGAAAGATTAACTATTTAAGTTTAATTTTGGTGAATAATTATAGTTGCACCTTTTGAACAATGTTGATAGGAAATATTTATTTCATTTGTTACATGGACATACACTATCTGCGCATCAGATGTTGATGAAATTATGGACATAGGAATATTGTGTGCTAGAATAATGATCTAGATGTGTATTAAATTAATGGTAGCATAATAAATTTAAGACAAAATAATTACATGTTTATATTTAAACAAATATTTTAATTTTATTTACACAAATTACACACAAAGAAAAGTATCATCTTATTGAAATTATTATCTTCCACATAACTATTATCTACACAAATGATACATTATCAAAATGTATTATCTCATTGAAATGAGATTCAAAGCTTCTGAACTTAATCATCTTCCACATCACTTTCTTCTTGATATGATACGACATCACATACACCTTTTTTGCAGGGAATCTCTTCCACAAATGAAGAATAGTCTTCTGGTATTACACCAGTTCTGAGCAAATTAAGTAAATATTTCTTCTTGGCTAATGGCACTGGTAGTCTGGCATTGTACTTATCAGAAAGCTCAATAGCATCCCAGGAGAAAACTTTAGGATTCTTTCATTTTCTCGTTATGTCTAAGATCATAAATTCACTGTCACTTAATTCATACTTGTATTGGATTTTGTATGGTTGCTCTTTTTGAAATCTCATCTACTTAATTTTCAGCCAGTGAACTTGGCTGCCATCATTACTCATTTTGATGTTCTCTAATATTTCTTCAGCTAACGATTGAAGATCATCGATTTTGCTAAACTTAAGCATATTAACTTTGTAAGGACAATGTTTTTTCCTTGCCATCTCAATAAGGAGAAACCACTCACGAGGTGTGTACACTTGTCTGTGATGTCGAGCCCTTTCAATTGTGGGATGCATAGAGTCTGCTTCAAGATAAGAATGACCAGACTCCATGTACTTCATATCAATCACAGTGATGTTCTCCATTATATTCACTGCATATAACATTATTGCAGCGATATATTGGTTTCTGTTTTGACCACCTGCTGTGTCAGAATAGGTTACAATGTGTGACACTGTTTCAGGCAATTGTTTCAAATACATTAAAATGAATGAACCTATTTCTGACGCACCTTTCATACCATTAGTCTCGTCCCAAAGAAAACAGTGACTGTTCTTGTCTGAATCAAAAATTGTGAAATTGTAAACATTCAGTCTACGTCTGTAAAATATTTGTGAATCACCAGCAAACGGTACAGAAAGTACTTCCTGTAAATCAAAAGTAATAGTCATTTGAGGTTCTTCTTCTGCTCCTTTCTTAATATCGTCTTCCTTCATTTTCATGGCTTCAGTTTTCCTTCTGAAATGCGTTTGAAATTCTTCTTATAGTTCAGTTTTGTCATTTGCTTCATAATATAGTTTGCATTTTGTACAACGATCCTTTTTAGGAACATATGTTGATAATGGTGGGTCATATGATCAGAATATTGCTCTAAATACACTTTCAAAAACAGGCTTTTCATTTTCTTTAGCGCAGTATTCATTTTTGTACAGCTGTATATCTCTACAATATTTAATTCTTGTGAAAGATAGAGCTCTCTGGATTGCTTTCTAAAATAGTGAGATTCCATGCGAGGAAAACTGTCAATGTGCTTCTTGACATGATTGACTCTTTCTTTCGAAGTAGCGTTTTGAGCAGGTCTTCCAATTCGACCATCTGTTCAAACATAGAGGCCACTGGCAGAACAGTGTTTTAATGCCAAATCAATAATTTGAAAGTTTATTTGGAATATTGAACGAAATAACTTTAAGCATACTCTTGATTTGTCACCTGTTTTGTTTGGCAGTGTATAAAAGCGTGATTTCTTTTTTTCTCTACCACTGTAAAGGTTTCTTTTCCTGTGGCGTTGCACATTTGTTTCAGTAACCACTGACGAAATAAAAATCTTCTGGCGTACTGAATCGTCAAGCATCCAATATTCTTCAAAAAGTTTTTTCTGCCAATCAGGAGGGACTTTTTTGTGCAATTAAATCTTCATTTGCAATTATCTATGGGTTTGAAAACTTTTTCAGGCGAAACTTTTCCTGTTTTCTTCAAAACATATGCTTTGCCACTCATACATTGATGTTTTCTGATATTTCTCTGCCATGATGAGGGATCAGCTTTTCTTTTTCTTTTTTTGTGTGAATCGTCTGACATTGAAATTTGCTGCAAAGGAGTTTCGATTTCTAAGCCATATTTCGGGGCAGCAATATCAAGTTGGTTTGTTGGATGAGATTCAATAATATTAGCAATATCTGTGTCCTCAATGCAAGCTCGTGAAATTTGTTTAGTTTTGTTTTTGCATTGAAAGAAATCAACAGCACCAATAATTCCACTCATGAATGTATATGGCTCAGTACTATCCATAAAAGAATCAACAGTGTCAATAATTCCACTAGTGAGTGGATGTAACTTGTTACTATCCAGAACAGACCTAACAGGATCAATGATTTCACTTGTTAGAGGATGTAACTCATTACTATCCAAATTCTGAATAGAAACATCTTAAAAAGATGCTCTATTAAAGTCACCACAAATTAATTTAATGTCTGGTTGAAAAGGTGGAATGTTTTCTGAACTATTATTTGTTTCTGCAATTACTACATAATCCCCCTCTTCAACTGTTAGTGATCTTGTTGTGGTAGCAGAGTGTAAAATAATTATATCGTTAGGGTTTTCAGCAATACCTGTAAAAATAGTTGCCTACAATTTTTGGGCTAGTAGCTGCACAATAAATTTAATATTGATTTTAATAGGCCCAATAAAAATTATGGTGATATTTTAAATGTTGATAGGTATTAGAATGGGGCGGAGAAAATATTTATTTTAGAAATAACAGTTACGGTCTACCTGTAGAAGCTACGTGAATTTCAGAGTATCCTTCAGCTTCGGTATGGTTAGTGCCATTCGTGGACAGTTCATGAGTGTCTCCAGCCTTATCTATAAGTAATTAAAGCAAAAACTATTGTTGAATATGAATGCTCTGTTTATCTGTAAAAAAAAGTATTGTTGAATATGAATGCTTTGTTCATCTGTAAAAAAAAGTATTGTTGAATATGAATGTGCTATTTATCTGTAAAAAAAGTATTGTTGAATATGAATGCTAGTCAATATGAAACCCAGATAGGCTTATACAGATAAATTTACTATCATTTTAATTCTCATTTAAAAAAAACATCATTACTAAATACTTGGTAAATTAACTAAAAAAACTGTCAAACTAACCTATGTTTTGAACTTTGCCATCTTCAGAATTTTTTTCACTCTTCTTTGTCATAGCCATCAATACCATCTTAGCACGGCTTGTCATGATTAATAATAAAGTATATTCAAATTAACAGTAAATAAGTAACAATATACCTTAAACATATTAACAACTACATACAAATATTTGTAGTAACTAGAACCCATGTAAATTCAAACTGCAATGTTCAATCAGCTTATTATACACGACCAACAATATAACCATGAAATTTACTAAGAACTAATTTAAATTTCCCTTTATGAAAAAGATTAGAATCATTTAGCCATTGGGTTTCCTCATTCAAACATTATAAAAAAAAGTTAATTACATATTCTAAAATTCTCATCAAAACTAATAATAATTGAATAAGACTTTGTACTTTGGTAGATTTATCTTTTATGTTGTTAAATAAACATTACTAGAATATTTTTATGTATTGATATACATTACTTTGTTTGACGATAGAAACAGCACAGACATTGCATGTCCAGACATACATTACTTTGTCTGACAAAAGAAACAGCACCGACATTGTATGTCCGGACATACAATATCTGTCCTATTTGATTATACAAAAATGAGAGAGGGCCACTGATTACATCAGCACAATCATTGCATGTCCAATCTAAGCCGTACATACTAAATCTGTGTCCAAATAAAGTTGATATGGTGGTTTTCATTTTAACCACAGTGATATACAAGTGTGCACATGGGTGTCGAGTAAGGGTGGAGATACAATTTTTACTTTTTATTTTTTTATTTTTTTCAAATATTATTAATTATTTTGGACATACAATGTTTGTCCAGGAGCAAAATAATGCTGCCATCTTTCCTGCCATAGTAAAATCTCATTTTTGACCAAAAGTGGACATACAATATCTGTGCTTTAAGCCATCGAAATATTGATTAATATATTTGATTTTATCATAGCTTAGAACCTTTGATTTGGACGAAAGTGTAAAGTATTACACAGTCCAAATCATTATCTTCACTTGTTATTCTATCAAGAGTAAGCATGCGTTTTGCCGACCAGCAAAACAAGCCAGTTTTAATAACAAACAACAAGCGGGGAAAATTCTAGTTTAGCAATTTTTAAACCCCGAGTTTTTGGCCATTGTAGAGAGTATGAGAGGAAGGACTATAGAGTTGTATCAAAGGGTCCCTTCTAGTGTCTTGTAAACTTCCAACTCCCTGGTTGATGATCAGTCTGAGACAATATTCCGAGTATTGTACTATCTGCATTATGAGGGGGAATGGACCCCCAAACTCCTTAAAAGTGTACCTTTAGCTCCCATAGAGTCAAAGCCTTGTGAGAATATGATAAATATTTAAAGTCTTAATATCCAGGCTAGTCCAGCATGCAGACTTTTGAATGATAGAACATTAACATTAGCGAGGACCTATTAAGTAAGCCGATTAACTATAAACTAAATTTCATTCAAACAACATAACACACACAATTTAAGCAGCTTCTATTCATTTTTCTAAAAATCAACTAAAAAGGAACCTACACAGTTTTTTGACGTTACCTAGCCAAAACCACTACTAATAAATTTTCACACGGGGTTGGGCAGGTAGTGACAGTTTGCTTTGTTGGTACTATTTTCATCTATAGATAACTTTGAGCAGTACTAAAAGTTATTTAACAATAATTTATATTTTTAAAAGGTTAAGTTGAGTAGTAATAGTTAATTAATTATTATTATTATTAATTAGTCTGTGTCCCTCTCTAAATACTATAACAGATGTGTTTCTTATAGAACAATGAGGCCCACCCTTTCTTGACCAGTGGGTCAGTCTGAATGACATAGTAAACATTGAAGGCTGCAAGAAAATAAGAAATTAGATAACTGTAATAGATGAGTAAAATTTGTACTTAAAAAAACACAAGACAAGAAAATTTCATGTTCCAATATAGTTATTGAGATGACAGCTTGTTTTAGTGCTGCAGGTTTTTTGATAATGAAGATTAGGACTACACCCTTTTATAATCATCATAATCACTTGTTTCCAACCTTTGGTTGGGTCATTTAGTAAAATGCCTCCATCTTCCTCTATTCTTCCTTTAATTAAGTTCTTTCATTCTTCTTCTCTCACATGCACAATTTTTTCTATCTGCTCCAAACAGCTCTTTCCTGGTCTCCCCTGTGGTCTTTTCCTTACATACTTTGTGTCCATAATTTTCTTTGATATTCTCTCCTTTTCCATCTTCATTACATAACCATACCATCTCAGTTTTGGTTCCTCTACTACCTCATGTACTTCCACTATTTCCCAGATAACTTCATTCCTAATCCTGTTTATCCTCTTGACAGCTAACATGCTCTTCACAAACTTCAGTCGCATGGCTTCCACGTTCCTAGTCTCTCTTACATTCAATGTCCATGTCATGTAATCCCCCAGCCTGAGATCTTCCCAAAGGAAATAATAGACGGAGGGTAACACAAGTAATATTTATTAAATATAAATAAAACGATAGTTATGTACAAAAATCACGAGTAGAGTTTGGAGTAAGTTATAAGGACTGAACTTATTCCAAAATTAGAGTTGAGGTTAGTAGGCCTAATCTTTTAGTAAAAATAAATCACAAAGCATTAGTTATGATAATATTTAAATACACAGATTAAGCCAAAAACCCGTCTCAGTGGGTCAACAATAGTTAAATCACAACAAGCAAATAGTTAAACATTTCAGAGCAAAATTATTAAATAGGGCAATATACTAGTAACACCATCTGGTGACGGATGAAACAACTCTTGTTATTACTATTCACTCAACAAATGAAGGCATACAAACAGGCCCTAATCCAGTGATATATTTATATAAAGAGAGTAGTAGATCATAACAAATTTAAATTGACCTCAAACAGAAAGGAAACAATATAAACTATTTTTTAAAAGGTCTAGCCATCTCATGAAGCATCAACAAGTGACACGCTAGCATAACTCAAGTGGCCAAAACAACAAATTACGAATAAGAGTAATTGTAGCTAAACAATGTCATCTGGATGCAATCAAATAAACAAACAAACAAGATGGCAAGAGCCCATTTAAAAGGTATAATTGAACATCACACTGCCAGGCGGCGAAAAATCAATAATATTTAAATTTCAGTGATATATTTATCCACAGTGGTTTTAAACCCAAAATGAATTTACTCCACAATAGTTTCATAATTATGTTTCAAGAAAATATTTTAAGCTCATTGCCAAAATTTATAACAGATATATTATTAAATGCCAAAAAGATAATTTTGAAAAAGGTAAATTATTTAGGCCAAAAGGGAATTTAGAAAAAACCCCACTGATTACATCTGCTTCAGATAGCGTCGCTTACCTTGCTAAAGTCATTGATATTATGAGTACTGACATAGATTAAACATGGCAATATATGTATATTTGTAACACATGTTTCAAATGTTTATACACCCATTTCTATTATTTATTTGAAAACCCGTTAAGATGGTGGTTCACATGTTGTAGGTTGGACCGTATTGTTTTAAAATATATCTTTTATGATGTTTTGAAATACTATTATAAGTTTTTTATTGCACTGCTATACCTTTTAAATATTGAAGGAATTGGATAGGTTTCAACTTATGTTTTTTTAATGAACATTTCATAACATGGACTTCTAAAATTTGACTAAAAATAGGTATACCTATGGCAGGTATTTATTGTTTTGATTAATGTGAATTATATAATTAGATTACCATAAAGATTCTTTTTAGAACATATGTGTATATATGTCATAGCTTTTAATACCCAAGACACTTAATAATCAACATTCTTCACGTTAGGATCTCTCAAAGCAACATAAACCATTTAGCCTCATGCTCTATTTCGAATAAAATATTTGTATTATGTATGAAATAAAGTGCATGAAGCAAAAACAATTGAGGAAGATGTTATAATAGCATCGAAATATTGATGTGTGTATAATTATGTGTTAGTGTTTTTACTTTTATTTGTGCTCTACCATTTTCCTAATATTCTATCATTTTAAATAAAATATTTTAAAAGTTAATCAACTAAATAATGCTGAGTCTACCAACTTTCAATCCCAGATAATATGGTTAACTCAACTGATATGTTTGTTTCTTATTTTAGATTTCCCCATGACAAACAGTTGCTTGGCGCCAAAGTTCCAGTGCAAGGATGAGTTGTGTATTGAGAGATGGCAAGTGTGCGACATCACCAGAGACTGTTTGACAGGGGAAGATGAAGAACAGGAGTGTAGTAAGTACTAGCTTCTGACGCAGCCATCTCTTGATTTAGGTCATGACTGAGCATGGCCTTCGAATAGATGCATAGTTCAAACATAATTTTACCACCAAAAATAAAATGGGAAATATTAAAGTTAGAGGAGCTTGAAAAATTATTAACTCTTCTATTTCAAATGCTGTGCTATCTTTTAATTTGAATTTATTATCAGAAACATGCAAAACTCGCATTTGCGATAACACAAATTCAGCTTGAAAAGACATGGTTCAGGAAGGACTAGCTAAGGTTCATTCTGTGTTAAGTGATACACACTTTGAACCTAACCCTCTTAAATTTTTTTCAAATTTGGCTCACCTTATGTTGGATGTCACTTATCAGATACTTTCTAAATACATAATGTGTTGACACAAGGAGAAGCATTTTCCCCATTACTTTTTAATCTAACCTTAGAGTATGTTATTATGGCAATATGAGAGAGTAGGGTAGGTTTGACATTAAATGGTACAATACACCTATTAGGGTACACAAATAATTTAGCTATGTTAGGGAATAGGGCGGAAGCTGTTGCAAGAAATGCAGATATTTTATTAGAGGCCAGCAGGGAAATTGGTTTAGAAGTGAACACTGAAAAGACTAAATATATGATCACATAGAGAACACAAATTGGGGACGATAATTTAGCTGGTTGTTCTCAATTGGTGTGAAATGTGATCTCTTACCTCACATGACGATAACTATTGCCCAGGAAGATACTTGGTCCTAAAAGGGAAGAGGCTACTGGGGAGTGGAATGATTAATTACATACCCTGTATTCATCACAAGACATTGTTGGGATAGTCAAATCTACTAGATGACAGTGGGCAGGGTATGCAGCATGACTAGGAGATTCCAGAACCTTGTACAGGGTACTGACTGGCAAACCCAATTGGAAGAGACCACTGGGAAGACCTTGTCGCAGATGGGAGAATAACATTAAAATGAACCTGAAGAAGTTAGGTTGTAATGAGGTAGACTAGCTCAAGATGGATAAGTAGTATTTTTTGTAAGTGCGGCAATAAACTTTCGAGCTCATAATGTATGTAGTGTAACCCCAGAGATATTAAAAAATCAAAATTTTTAGATTTTCATTTGCACTAAAAAAAAATTGCAATTTTTTGGTTACACACAATTACAAAATAAATAATTACTCAAGCTAGAAATGAGATAAAATGGGATAAAAAAAAGTGTTTTGGCTTATTTTATAGGTTTTTATGTAACATCACCAGTCTTTAACATTTATTAATTTCAAGGTTATGTCATAAAATATTTGACCTTGAATTTCTCTAAACCGTAATTTAAAAAAATCACACACAAACTTCAACTGCACACAGAGGAATGGAAATGGAAAAGAAGAAGTGATCATGTATAATCATTACATTAACGACTAATAAAAAAAAAAGGTGAAGGTGATACAAGTGGGGTACCTAAGGGAGAGAAAACAAGGGGGGTAAGAAGTTGTTGGAGTTACGTGCATGAAATCAAATGAAAACGGCAAACAACTGGTATAAGAAAGAAAGAGAAAGACATAAGATCATTAGATACAGTTGGGATAGGTAGCAAAGGTCTGTGATTAGACTACTTTATCATATATGAATAAATGAAAAGGCAGACCATAAACATCAAGGTAATACCAAGTGTGTCCTTAGATAGTTGTTGGTGGCAGACATGAAGAGATGGGAATGTGGGAGAAAGGTAATACGAGTTATAGAGGTGTTGAGGCTAAAAATTGAAGTGGAAAGAGAGTTGTATCTAAGAAAGCCAAGATACCCAGGGATTAGAGGTTGAATGGGAAAGGTTTAAGATCACTCTAGTGGGAACGACAGAGAAGGTGTGTGGGAAGACATGTAATACAAATGGAAGTGGAAGGTGACACCCTGGTGGAATGACAGGGTAAAGGAAGCAGTAGAGGAGAAAAATAGGGCATTAAGAAGTAGTTTTAAGAATAGGAATGAGGAAACAAAGACAGAATATAGGAATAAGAAGAAAAGAGTGAAGCGAGTTGTATGGGAAGCCAGGAAGGATTGGATGCAAAAATGGACAAAAACGCTGGATCGAGACGTGGAAGGAAGTAAGAAGATGTTATATAACCAAGTAAGAAACAGGAGGGGAGAGAAAAGACAAGAAGCTAGAATGATAGATGAAGTAAAACAGCCATGGATGAGATATTTTTAGAAAATGTTCGACCCAAAAGAGGAAAGCAATACGAGTGAAACAAAGGAGCAAGAATAAATAGCAGAAGAGGAGGAAAGATGTTCAACATGGAAAGAGGTGGAGGATGCGTTAAAGAGGATTAATTAAGGAAAAGCACCGGGTGTATATGAACTGACTGTGGAAATGATAAGAGCAGCAGGTGATGTAGGTATACAATGGTTATAAAGGGTACTGAGAGTGGTTTGGAAGGAGAACAAGGTACTAGAAGATTGGAAAAAGGGAGTTATAAGACCTATTTTCAAGAAAGGGGATATGAAGAGGTGTACGCATTATAGGAGGATAATGCTATTGTTACACTGCACAAAAATATATTAGAAGGTAATGGAAAAGAGAATAATAAATAAAATGATATGAAGGTGGAGGGAGAGGGAGAGAAGAAACACACAGATTTAGGGAACACAGGTCTACGATAAGACTTAGTCCTTGCTATACAACAGCTGATGGGAAGAAAGTATGATTATGGGAAAGACTTGGTAATAGTATTTATGGATGTGGAGAAGAGATAATACGATAGCATGGATAGAAATAAAGTTTGGAAAGCGAGGGAGGAGGCTGAAGTGGAAAGAGGAGTTGTATTGAGAGTGAAAAGCATGTATAAGGATAACAGGAGGTGTGTTAAGAAAGAGAATGGAAGGACTGAGTGTAGCGGGGAAGTGCTCTTTCACCATTATTATTTGTAATGGTAATGAAAATGGTTATGAACAAAGAAAGTGGCAGGAAAACTCGGGGAGGAAAAAATGAAAACTATGATGTTTGCTGTTTACTTGATGGAATTGGGGGAGAAAAAAGAGGAAGTACAGGAACAACTACAAGAATGGAATGAGGAAATGAAAAAGTGTTGGATTAAATTTAGCATGGCAAAGTGGGATGTGATGGTAATGACAAAGAAGAGGGAAGGCTCAATAAAGCTATAAGGTTAGATGGAAAAGTACATAACGTAAACTATCTTGGAAGCGTGGTTGAGGGAAAGGGTGGAAATAGAGAAGATTTAATGAGAATAAGACATAAGGGAAAGTTGTTCTATAGGTTTTTAAGAGATCTGCTTTGGAGAAGAGAAGTCCCCTTGAAGTGTAAGGAAGTGTTGTACAGTGTACTTTGTACCTATTGTCACATATGCAGCAGAAACTTGGACAATGAATGTAAGAGAGACTTGGAAAGTGGAGGCCATGGGAATGAAGTTTGTGAGGAGCATGTTAGCTGTCACGAAGAGAAACACGATTAGGAATGAAGTTATCCAGGAAAGAGTAGGGGTACAGGGAGTACATGAGATAGTAGAGAGATGGGGGGAGCAGATAACAGAAAGTGTTCAAGGGAGAGAAGAAGAATGGAAGAAATCAAAGGAGAAAGAATAGTAGAAGGATTGAGGTAGATGGAGGCATTTTACTAAACTGACCCGTCCACAAGCTGGAAACAGTTGATGATGACTATGATTATGATAAAAATGAAACTAAATATGAAACATTTAAAGTTTCTAAATACTCATTATGCTTACATTTTCTTGTAGGATAATTAATATATTGACACCTATTTTGGGGAAATACAAGTTTATTAAAACGCTAATGCAACAAAATTATTTATTTGTAGTAGTTAGTGTATTTTAATGCCTTTAAAAAGACATGAATGTTGAAACAATTTTAATTATGTTTTCTATTATATATTTATTTAAGTATTAGTCTTGATTTTAAATATTTTTTTAAAGTGTTTTTTAAAATTTTTAAAACAATACCGTAAGTATTTAATTTTTTTTTTACTTTTCCAAAAGTATTTACTATTTATAAAACTTATTTGCTTCATCTCTTAAGGACATGTTTTGATTTCATATTTTTTTAAATATCACATTTTAAAGATGTGGATTGTGGTATTTACTGTCTCTGTTTGTTTTTATTGGTAACATTTTAAATATACTATTTTATTTTTAAAATAAACAATACTCGACTTGAGTTTGACTTGAATGTGAAAACCCAAGCTTTCAGAACCATACTTATATACTAATTACACTGATGTGTTAGGGATTAGGAAGGTTTAATTAGGAGAAAGTGCATCCACATTTGTGTGGAGGGAGAGCAGAAAACAATTTAGGAATAAATAACCTCATTGCACCTGACTAGGATTGAACCTCGACCTCCCCGTCTTCGGTAGTCTAGCTTAACACGAAAGTAGCGTGTTAGACTACGTGGCCACCAAGGGGGGTATATCAAATGTATCAAATTATAGGATCACCTAACACGTAATCACCCTTAACAGCTACTGTGAACTAAATCATTATCATCATCATCATCATCAACAACAACTATTTCCAGCCTGTGGCCAAGTCAGTTTGGTAAAACATTCCATCTTCCCCTATCCTTCTACCAGTTTTACTCCTTTAATTGCTTCCATTTTTCTTCTCTCACCTGCACATTTTCTGTTATCTCCTCCTCCCATCTCTTTCTGTTATCTCCTCCTCCCATCTCTTTCTGTTATCTCCTCCTCCCATCTCTTTCTGTTATCTCCTCCTCCCATCTATTTCTGTTATCTCCTCCTCCCATCTCTTTCTTGACCTCCTTTGCAGTATTTTTTCATACATACTTTATTTTACTTAATTTCCTTTGGAAGTCTCTCCTTCTCCATCCTCATTACATGCCCATACTATCTCAGTCTCACTTCCTCTACTATCTCATGTACTCCCTGTACCCCTGCTCTTCCCCGGATAACTTCATTCCTAATCGTGTTTCTCTTCGTGACAGCTAACATGCTCCTCACAAACTTCATTCCCATGGCCTCCACTTTCCTAGTCTCTCTTACATTCAATGTGCATGTTTCTGTTGCATATGTGACAATGGGTACAAAGTATGCCCTGTACAACACTTCCTTACACTTCAAGGGGACTTCCCTTCTCTTTTGCGGGTATTTTAAACACCAATAAATCAACTCTTCTTGCTGTCTTCTCCTCATTAAATCCTCTTTACTTCCAGCTTTTGCCTGAAAGTAAGGAAGATTCAAATATAGAAAAAGAAATATAGAGTGAAATTTGATGGACATAGGTTGGAAGTGAATACATTATTGAATTAATGATTTAATAAAATTGAGCAATATATGTTAAAATATAAAAAGATGAGGATTAAAGAATTAATGGCTTTCTTTTGCTCATATAGGACAGCACCTAAGAGATGGCCACATCATCTCAAAAATATAATTAATTTGCACTTTGTTACATTATTTGAGTTAAATGAATGGTTCTGAATGAGTTAATTGAGAATTAAGGAACTACCTATTACAATCATCATTGTTGAAAACCATATATTAGCATATGATTAGTATAAAACAAACAAAAATACTCAAGTGCACCACGATATTGCTAAGCAATAATTTTTTCACTTTGATATGCCATAGGATAACTCAAAATAAATCTAAGTGTTGTTTTCTGGTATGTTCCCTAAATGCGCCACAAGTTAATACACCTTACTCCACAACTTAATTTTACAATATACTCTTCCAAATTCTATTTAAGAAAGCTCTACCCGCCTCGGTGGCGTAGTTGGCTAACGTGCTTGTCGTGTTGAAGCTTGACTGCTGAGGATGGGGAGATCAAGGTTCGAATCTTGGTCGGGTGAACTGGGGGTGGTTTTTCCTAAATGGTTTTACACTCTCCCTCCACGCAAATGCGGGTTCACTTCCTCTAATTCAACCTTCCCAAGTCCTAACCCATTAGAGTAATTAGTACTTAAAGCGTATAACCCGAACGGGTAGTAAGCCGCGGTGCTAAATATTATTATTATTATAAGAAAGCTCTATACACATAATATTTATATTCTCCTTAGTTTTTTTGATTAACTGCCATTAGGATATTTAGTTGCAAATACAATGAATCAAATTTCAATAGTTTGTGTACTTTCAATTGATTCAACAAAGGTGGAAAAAAAATTGGCTTTATTGATTTCCCACTTGTAAATAAATCAGCATAGTTGAAAGTATGTTCTAAAAGTGCACCAACATTTACAAGTCAAACTCATTTATGAATTGATTTCTATTAACAGTGTTAAATACTCATTTGTTACTTGTAAATTGTATATTTTTTTTTTAAATTTGAGCTATTCAGATTCCTCTTAAATCTATTATGGAAATTCACCTTTCAAGAAAATAAAACTTAGATTAAGGGCCTTCATTGTGCTGACAACTTGACACCCTCCATCCACAAATGTTGGCACTATCATTGCTAACTGCCGAGGCCACTCAGTCGGTATATCTTGATTGCAGGCTTATGCCATGGTGTGAAAAGATCCATAGTATTTAAACTAAAGACATGATAGGTAGATGCCTGCTGACCATCTCCGACACCATCAACACCAATTAGTGTCAAAATCTCATTCTTATCCATAAAACGTTTACTCCACTGATTTCTCAGAGATTATATCAAATTTATATAATTCTTGGTGCCGTATGTTCACCATAACTTTTTTCCTGGATGACAGTTGAAAAATCCTAAGTTTTAGGTTGCCAACACTTGCACAAGATCACTCTTTTGTTATAAATGATAAGTTTTTTAATCACGTGTTATATTTTACATTATCTAATCTGAAACAATATTTAAAAGCTAATTAAAATTACTTATTCTTTGTTTTGGAATGTTATCGCTAATGTGTAATATAGTGCATACATTAATACTTTTTAATACAGGCATCATATTTGCTTAGAAAAGAGAAAACACTTGTAATTTTTTATATATAATTTATTATTTTATGATTATTTAATTGTATATCAAAATATTTAACTAAATAGAATATTTTAATCCACTGCATGGGTGCACCATTATAAAGAACTTGTTTCTGTCATGATTAATCACATGGTTTAAATTCTTTGGTCGCCAATTTAGAGCAATATTTGTTAGACCTTTTGTGAAAGTGCTGTCAATATATAACTTTTTTAAGTGGAATAAAACAATAAATAAGCTTTGTGCTTGACCTTAAATAAATATAAATAATATTGGCCTAAATTACTGTGGCTGACTATCACATTCATACATCATACATTGCCATATGTTTTCATTACAGCTATCTAAAGTGACAGAGGTCAGCTGTTGGCGTAGGGATACATTAGGGACTATTTCTAGTAACTTTTTGAGCTGTCATCCAAATGAACTCTGGTGTTGAATTGTACCTTATATTTTAATTTGCATATTTGTAATAATGTGGATACTCAGAATGTGATTCTCTCAACAGAAAAGGTCCCCAGCACTGGTCGTTGTGATTTCCAAGATGGATGGTGTGGCTGGCACAATATTCTACTCGATAACTTGCAGTGGGAGCTGCACAGCGGCGAAACTCCAAATGATCGCACAGGACCAAGCTTTGATCACACATATAAAAATGCCTCTGGTTAGTTATTTTAATACTTATAGCGATATTGAAAAATTAGAACAACTAATGGAAAAGTGTGTAACTAGTGAGTAGTTGGGCAACAGCATTCAATTAGTTTGAATTAGCTGACACATTACACCTACAGTTGATTTACCACTTCTTTGGTTTTACCTGACAGCTAACAGATGTTATCATTGATGCCAACATTGTCTGAAAGTCACATTTGTCAACATATTTGGAAATAATTATTATTTGCTAAGTATTACTATTATTATCACTAAAAAATATTATCAATCACTTTTAACAATACTTTTCTAAGGATTACAGTAGAATTGTATTTTCCTTAATAAAATTTAAGAAAAAATAGTATAATAAATCCATTCTCGTTTTTCTTTTAACTTTTGTGGCAATTACAGATTAAATAAAGCGTTAAATTATACATTTAATGGTATTATATTCTGTTATTTATATTTTTATATCTGGCCTCGCATATCTCTAACATAAATAAATGGCTTGTGATAATAAAGAGGAAAAGACATACAAAATGTTTGTGAAATAGTATAAAGTTTAAATTTTGTAAACACGAGTATTAATACTATTCACCATCCAACTGGCAACAAGGTCGCCTACGTCACCAACTGGCAGCTGTAGCTTCTATTCAGTGGCAATATTTGTTTTTTTGCATCTGAGGCCACTTTTAACGAGCTCTTGCTTTTAATAATGAATTTGAATTAAACAACAAACACAAACTTTAAAACTAAACAACCAACCAAATGATTATTCTTATAATCAAAATCTAATAATTTTAAATATACATTATGACAGTGAAATATCATATAAAACACAGTTAATAAAACTAGATGTATGTGTCCACAAGTTGAAGCGAACAAAATATTTTATTATTGAGTATTTAGGGGTGTCTATGTCACTGTTAATAATTTTATTACAAATTTTAATAATAGGGTGTTTTTTTGAATATTAATTTGGCTACTTAGTAATCCGTGTTTTCTTTTGTAAATATTAGTTTGGTGTGTGAGTGTACTATCCTTGGAAAATCAACGTTTTTTAGTGTTCTTTAAATAATTATATCTCCAATATAATATTGAAGCATGTGATAGAAAATATAGTGAATGTGTCTCAGTGATACATTACTCAAAAATTCAAGTCTGTATCAAGGCTATAAAATATATCTTTTAACCACAAGATTGTGTTGTGTTGACCACTAAGCTAAACCTCAAGTTTTAGGATCTGTATAATATTTGAAGAAACTATGTGAGGTGTAATAAAAATATTAGCGAGTCTTTCTACGTGTTAATTAAATAAATACTAGCCTAAGACTTCAAGTGATAAGTTATGGTAGTTTTATGAGAGACTTAGTTAACTGTTTAAGAGTAGTGAATCTAAAATAGATTTTTTTAAATATTAGGATTGCTTTTTATTGGTCAGTAGGCCCTATTAATATGATGATGTGGAAGGGTTTCCTGTAACCCATTGGAAAACACTTAAAGGTACAAGCCAGTTCATAACAAATATGACTTATTTGTTGTAATATGTGTGAAATAAAGTGCATTGAGCAAAAACAATTGGTAATAAATAAAATGATAGAATATTAGGAAAATGTTAGAGCACAAATAAAAGTAAAAACACTAACACATATTTACACACAATTTGATATTTTGATGCTATTATAGGAAGATGTTATAATAGCATCGAAATATTGATGTGTGTGTAAATATGTGTTAGTGTTTTTACTTTTATTTGTGCTCTACCATTTTCCTAATATTCTATCATTTTATTTATTACCAATTGTTTGTAATAATAGTGTTAAAAACGTTTATGACAGTCTTTTTTTTCTTTCTGTGTAATACAACCTGTTCAGATTTTTCACATTTAAATGTTAATACCACCACCACCACCAAATAATTATTTAAAAAAAATTTGATTAGTAAAAATAATTTAGTGATAGTAATAGAAACTAATATGGGATGAAATGCTAGAATTTTAAATATCGTAGAAAAAATTAATAAATAATACTAGGCCTAACATCAACATATCAAGGTTAACAATAAATAAAACTGGCATATATGTTTCTTGTATAGACCTAAATTTTGATTGTTTAAAGTGACATCTGCTAAACATATGTTTTTGCAAATCATATGGTTCAGCGTAGGGATACATAATTTTGCCCTATAACTTTTCATAGCTCTCAGTCAGCACCAAAGAAGTCTTAAATCAACTATAGACACCGGAATCAAACCCCAGACTTTTGGCGCTAAAACTATACCCTTCACTTCTGACCTAAGTGCACTAAAGGCTAGTTATCACTTACACTGTGATATCCCATACTTATTGGTGCATTTTAAATTAAATTCCATTATTATGTTCCTTTAAAATTCAAACACGTTTGTAGCTTTTAGCTAATACTGTCATTAATACTTTACTTAACAAACATTTCACTATGTTAATAGCTAATACTGATGGTATATTGTACCCTAAAATTACCTTCATGTGTTGCATATAAGGCGGAGTAGAAGGAATCATGAACAATGGTTAACCTTAACTCACAGTCTCTTCCCTCCCCATTAAGTAAACAAATGCTATAAGGTCTTATTTTATTTCCTTAACATTAGTATATAGGAATGCTTGAATCTTTGATTCCTCAAATCCTTCGAATCCTAAGGCATTTGAGAGAAATGAGAATCGTAAAAATCACAAAAAAAGTATCTTGATATAACTCAATTTTTCTGACACCCTCAGACATTTTTTGTTTATTGTCAATCTATTTTATTTGAATTCAGATTACTCATATAATCATTTTGATTTAGTATGTGAAAATTAAAAAGATTTTCCCAAAAAAAATAATTTATTCAACACCTAGCTCATTCGGTAGAGTATCTACTGAACTAAGGTTTCTGGGTTCGATTCCCCCCCAGCCGAAACATACATCATAGATGAAATTGGTACTTTCTCCTTCATATTGATACATTCATGGCTGGGGGGGACTGAGTGGTAGAAACCCCTAATCAAACTCATAAAAGCTTTCATTGAAAGTCCAACCTGCTGATATAGTAAGCGATTAAACATCTACATAGAATTTTGATTCTAATTTCTATTAGCAACTAAAGAAGATTTGTGATCCATACTTTTAAAAACGTCAATTTTCTTGTCATCAGTGCCCATGTGATATATTTATCTGTTCCCTGAATTTCAGAGTATGCGTGCTCTCGACTTGTGTGTCCAGGCTTATTACAATTTAAACCCCAAAAACAGAAAGATTGTTCTTCTTAAACATGTGTTATGATATGCCACTGATCAACATTCTTCCAAGATTTTTTTTTCCAGGGGTCTATGCATATGTGTTGATGGCAAAAAAAGGGCGTCAAATGGGAGATGAAGCCAAACTTAGAAGTGCCCTGTTCAACCCTCCGCCCCCATGTCACAGTAACATATCATCACCATTCTACAATAGCTGCTCGGTGAGCTTTATTTTGTTTTTATTGTTTGATCATTTATTGATTTCCATGTGCTTAGCAAGTGGAAAAGGGTACCTACTCTTGATGTGTAATTTGGCTGTAAAATGGCATGGAGAACAACATTGCAGATAGATAATAGACTAACTTAGACATTGTGTCACATAATCTTCATGGTACTACAAAATTATAAATGTAAGAGTTAAACTTCTAACTTAATCTGTAATCTAAAATATATTTCCTACATTTAGAAATCATATGTATTATGGTCACAGAACATTCCACAAATAATTTTTCATGTGCAATGGCTTTGAAAGTTTTCTGTAAAATAAAAAAGGGTTAAATATTTAATCACATAGGTATAGTAAATAGATGCTTTAAAAATTTATTATTTGGCATTTATCTTACTCTTATTCAAACAAACAATTTTAAGGATAAATATCTTACAAACAATGTTTTTATAGTAAAATATGTAGTGTAGGTTAAAATATAAAACTAGTTGAACATTTTAAACATATAAATACTTTACTAAAAACAAATGTGTATATAAGATTTTGTTTTATTTTTAAGAAATCAGGAAATCCGTGTTTTGCCGCATAATTGTCATAGATTTTTTGCCTAATTTTCATGAAAAAAGTGGGGTGCAACCATTATACGAATCTTTAAATATCACAAAATAATTGAAAAAAAAAGTTCCACGCGTTAATGTATCACTAGATACGATCACTAGTTTATCTTGCGTGGGAAGATGCTAGTCCTACCATATCATGTGACTTGCGTTTAGTAGCTTCACCTGTCCATCCACTCCTCTTAATACATTCAACACGACTCTGCTTTTAGAAATATACCAACGTACAATCTGCATACGCCGAGAATTCTAGGCTCGCAGTGAGCGAAAAGACGATAAGACAACTGAGCATCCAAGCTAAACAGTTATAGATCTTTAGTGGTACATCGAAATTAGGGATAGAGGAGGACGTAGCCTGCCTCTGTTTACCTTGTAAATTAACGTGATGAACAGGACTCTACCGTGTGAAAATTATGCAATTCAATTTTATAAATACATTTTTGGACTGAAAAAACAGGGTGTGACGATAATGGGGTGGAAACAATTATGTGGTGAAATATGATGTTTTTCTTAAAAATATATTTTATAAAGAATTTATCTCCATAAGGAAAACCTCTTTTCACTTTGTGAAGTAATTGTATTATATTTGGAAGATGGTACAGGAAAGGTGGATAAAAACATATAAAAGGAACAAACACAATATGACTTTTACAATGAAAAGAAGAACACTTTACATTGCTGCCATTGGACAAAGAGGAAATGGTTGCCTCTTATAGAAAATGGAAGATTGTAAAGAATGATAAGACACATAGATATGAACATGTAAAGGTATAACATAAAGGACAAACACAGGAAAGTTAGGTTGGGGGATTAGGCGGTGACGATCGATTTTCTTTAAGAGGAAACCATTACCTCTTTGTCCAATGGCAGTAATGTAAAGTGTGAACCGTTTTCTTATTTTCCTTTTAAAAGGCATATTGTGTCCGTCCCCTTTTAAATGTTTCCATCGAACTTTCGTCTACCTTCTTATAAAGGATTTAGAAATTGTTTATGAAATCGTGACAAAATCACATCAGAACTAACAAACAATATGAAGAAAAGTCTTCATTATTTTACCAGATCTAGTAAACCATTCTGTGACTACCTAGGTATATATATTTCTTTCCATGTTGGCCCTTTTCACATAAATTTACTTTCGGAGTATTATCACACTCCATTTACATTTTCAACCATTGGGCACTTCATTTACTTTAGAGCCTCTCATATCTTCAGATTATAAAATCCTTAAAAATACTTGAAATTTGAGAATTTGAGAATTTGATAAAATTTAAGTTTCAAGAATCAAATTAGTTTATGATTCCGCCCCCCCCCCCCCACCCCCCNCCCCCCCCCCCCTACCCCCTCTCCTCCCCAAATGTCTAGTTGGAATTTTTGAGCTATTATGGCACTTAATAGTGGCTTAGTCCAAAATAATCAAAAGATGAACCTAAAAAAACTAGACTGCAAGCAATTAATCTACCACCTAATGCATACAAAATCAGAATAAAAAAATAATAATCGTACTTAATGGGAAGACACTCATGCTTGTCACGTTTTCCAAGCTTTAGATGGTAATTCTAAAGTTGAATTAGTAAAATGATTCGATCCCTCTCTAATATGGCATATCCCTCCTAGATCCGGTTTCACTACCATCAGTATGGACCACACAGTGGATCTTTGGCCCTGCATCAAGTGGAGGTTTCAACTAAGGAGAAGGACAAGCGCGTGTCACAGCTTTTCTGGAGCTTTGGAGACAAAGGAGACCAATGGCATCGCCACATGGTCGTGTTGCCGAGGACTACGCACAGGTTAAACACTTATAATAATAATAATGTTATATTCAGAATAACAACTTACATTTTGCTGTTGTAGCAGTGTCGAATTACCAACACTATCATCAAGATTGTCTAGTCTAGTTTTCCGGGGATAGCTCGGTCAGGGTTTGAATCCTAGCCAGGTGTAATAAAGGTGTTTAGAAAAATTAAATATTTCCCACTCTCCTTTCATAAAATTGTTGGTACATGTCTTCATCATTCCCATTCCATTATTGTTAATATGTTGAAACCCTGACAGTAATGAAATACAACACTGTTTTCTTACTTTTATTATTTTATATTAGAAAATATCAAGTTTATCAATGAAAGTGGATAAAAGAAAGGGTCTTAAAAAACAAGACATACACAATATATTTTTCGCAGTAAAAAGAGAAACACAATTCACACTTCACACTGCTATCACTAGGGAAAAAAATAATGGTTTAATCTCTGTCCAGTGGCAGCAGTGTGAGCTTCTGGTGTTTTTATTGATGTAACCAACAACTTTAGTTTTACACTGAATGTTTCCCAAATATTTTGTCTCTTTAATAATTCTCTTGTCTGATAAAATTGACAACTTGTCCAAATTGAATGGTAGTAAAACTTTTTTTAAAATTAGTAAAATTAAAAAATAATGTTTGACCACTTTAGTTACAATAGGAACACTTGTTTCAAATTTTGAGACCTAGTTATTGTAAAATTGCGAATATTCTTTGCATATCAATAAGTTACTTAGCCCAATATTATCTTTCTTCCTATATATTTTAAATGCTTTGAAATTAAAAACGACTTTAAAGTGTTAATCAAAATAACTGGTTTCAAAAAAAAAAAAGTTGCTTTAGTGAATAAAACTAGCAAACGTCTTTAAAAATATATTTATTTATATTCACCCTCTTGTACAGCATTTGACAATTTTATTGACCCTCAACTGTTTCCAGCCTGTTGCCGAGTCAGTTTAGTAAAATGCTTTTATCTTCCTCTATCCTTCCTCCTTTATGTGCTTCCATTCTTCTCCTCTCAATGTCAAACTTGTTGCTATCTGCTCATCCCACCTCTTTCTTGGTCTTCCTTGAAGTCTCTTTCGTACATACTTTATATCTACCACTCTACATAAGTTAGTAAAACCATGTCTTGCGATATTTTTATGTTTCTTGCAATGAGGATGGAAAAAGAAAGAAAGTATTTAATTAGCACATTAAGATTGATATTAAAATTATTTTAAGGTTCATTGAAGCTTTTTTGAATGTATTGGACACATTCAAAATAAAATAAAACTGAATCTTTTTGAAAATTAAATAGGACTACTTGTTCTTTTGGCTTTTATGTGCGAATAATGGTCAACTATGTTGATTTTAATTAGTATGGGCGCTATACAAACTATACACATTTTTACTTAGTAGCAGAAGACATTGTTTTTTTCCTGAAGTTGCCAGAAAAAATAATACCAACTGCACTTTCAATATTTTCTTCTTAATATCCCTATAACAAATCAAAGCTACCAGCCCACATAAAATATTACCCTCCAACTAAGACCAATAGGTGTGTTTTCAAGGTTGACCTGGTATCACTGTTAACCAAATGTTTATGACTGAGATGATATCAGAGCTTGGGTTGGTAACGCTTTTGTCACGAGCATAGTGGCATTAGATGACACATTTTATAAACGAACAGAAAAAGTTGTTATTAAATTCCAGGATACCCTTGAGAGATATTTTGTCAGAGTACACAAGTTTATAGAAATAATTAACTGGTTTTAGACTTTAAAAAAATACATGCTATAACTAAGAACACGACTCAACTGTTACATAAGTTCATAGGCATAGACACAGATTAGCTTAAAAACAAAAAAATGAACGACACTATTAACGGTGGTACCAACCTAAACTAGAATATTCTTGCATAGAATTGTATATTTTAACACTTCTCAATTCTATTACAACCACACAATTAGGCAAAATGTCCTACATGTACCCTTAAATACACACAAATAAACTAGTGAATCAGCATTTGATTAAACCAATATAATTATAAAAGTACTCGAATTGGTTTCCAACTGAACTCTTGGTCAGAATGTCAGCACATTGTTCACTTGTCTCCAAATACATCACTTCAATAACACCACTTAGATACAAATCACGCAACAAAGCTGTATTCGATATCAATATGCTTTAGTCTTTGATGTTCCCATTTATCCAAACATCTTATGCAGGACTGGTTGTCCTCATACACCTTGGTGGGTCAGTCTTCTCAACCAGAGAAGGTCGGATGAGGCGGTTGACAGGGATAAAAACACTTACTCCGTCGAGCTAAGGGCGACTGTAGTCTGCTCACTTGTAGTCCAATCAACAGTGGCACCATAAACTTGGAATAACTACCCAGATGTAGATTTACAATCAATGCTGTAGAAATTCACTGAGAAGCTCAGATCAGGGCGAGTGTAGGACATCACATGCGTCAAACTACCAACAAGCTCATGGTACTTTTTTTTTTTATTATGCACTCTGATGTAGTTATATCAGGTGGTTTTCCCTCCATCAGTGTATTGACCAGTTTGCATTGTTCCATACCAAATTTCTTGAGGACTTTCTTCAAGTAGGCTGTTTGGCTAAGGGACATACCATAAGTTTTCTGATCAATTTTTATACCTAGAAAGTTGTGAAAACCTCCAAGATCCTTTATTCTCGAATTCTGACATAAGATATGTTTTGATGTCATTCAACTTGTGCAGATTGTTTCCTGCCAAAATTTTGTCATCTACTTAAACCAAAAGGTAAATTTTTATGCTGTTGCTGAAGTCGAAGTATATACATTTTTCGTTTTCAGACTTCTTAAATCCGAGGGAATTCACAGTTTTGTCAAGTTTAGCATTCCACTCCTGTAATGCCTGCTTTAATCCATAGAGGGTCTTGAGTAACTTACAAACAAGGCTGCTGTTAGTTACGAAGCCAGGGGGCTGCTTCATATACACCTCTTCAGAAAGGTCTCAATGTAGGAATGCATTTTTCACATCCAACTGGAAGGCAATTAAATCTTCTTTGTTTATGACTGCAAGCAGGGTTCTGACAGAGGTTAAATGGGCTACTGGTGAGTACATTTCATTGTAGTCAAACCCTTTGGTCTGTGCACAGCCCTTCGCCACAAACCTTGCCTTGTACCTGTCCATTTTCATCCTGCTTCATCTTGAAGACCCTCTTGCAGTTGATAGCTCGTTTACCGGATGGCAGATCAGTAAGGAAGGGTCCAGGTCTCATTTTTCTTCAATGAGTACATCTCTTCCTCAACTGCAGCCATCCATTGTTGGGCATCACCTCTACTATGGATGTCCTCAAAGGTTTCTGGCAAGTTGTCAATAAATGACTCAGCACCAAGAGCCAGTCTGACATAGTCATTTAGGTACGCTGGTGCCTTGTGAGGTCTTGTGCTCCTACACAGAGGTTCAAGTTCCTCACCAGGAGTCTCTTCTTCGTCAGAAATTGTCTCTGGTTCTCCTCCTGCAATTCCTCAGTAAAAACTTCATTTGGAGTCGAATTGATTACCTCAATAGCTCGAGTGTGTGTTGAACCAACAACATCACTGGTTATGAACGAATGTTCATCAAAAATTATATCATGCCCGCGTATGATTTTTCGTTCCTGTGGACACCACAGCCTGTACTCATTTGGGCAGTAACCAACAAAGTAGCACTTTTTGAGCAGCTGTCCAGTTTACTTTTTAGAACTTGATTAGGTAATAGAAGATGTGCTACACAGCCAAAAACCTTCAGTTTGAACATATCAGGCTTTACACCATACCACAGTTCTGCTGGAACATGGTTTTCAAGAGCTTTGGTAGGTGATCTGTTTATTAGGTAGACTGTAGTCATAACAGCCTCCGTCCAGAGTGACTTATCAAGAGACGAATGAAGGAGTAAACAGTGTTTTTTCTCCATGATGCTACATCCCATTATTTCTGCAACGCTGTTCTGCTGACTGGTATGCCTGATTGTAAACTCTGACTGGATATCTTTCTTTTTTAAATAATCAAGCATTTCCTGCGACACAAATTCACCACTATTATCTGACCTAAAGCGACTTATGTTTAGGTTAAAGTGAGCTGTTACTATAGCTTCAAATTGTTTGATGTATGTAAATACCTCAGACTTTCTTTTTCGAGTGTAATTACTGTAAAGTGACTATAGTCATCAATCAGGGTAAGCATATGATGCGGGCTTAATGGACCCTACAAGATCACTGTGTATGATCTCCAAAAGGCGCTTAGCTCTAATGTGTGGCTTTGTGTGAGGAAGGCGTGTTTGTTTAGCCTGTATACAAGAATCACTTAATCAGGGATCGATCCTTGATCAACCTTGATTTCTTCTACAATCTTACTTAAGTGAACTCAACCAGTTTTGCAAATCTGATCAAGCCTTTTGTGCCACAAATCAGATGATGCTACAATGGAACTAGCAACACCAGCACATGCTTTTCCACGAGGAGAAAGAGACATTGTACACACTTTACCAGATCGAGTGGCAGCAGCCACAAAAATATTGCCTTTCAGAATGGTAGCATTCCCATTTTCAAACACAACTTTAAGCCCATTAGCGTCCATTTTACTAACTGAGAGTAAATTAAATTGTAATCCAGGGACAATAAGTATGTTGGAAAGTTCAATAAAGTTCTGATTACCTGTGTGAGTCACAGACGCGTGTATAGCTCCGATCTCTTCAGCACACAACATCGATCCTGATTTACCAATTTTTATTTTGATAGACTTTGATTGGCATCTCTTATTTGAGATCAAACTAATATTTTTACCATTGATCATATGTTTAATGGTGCCAGAGTCAAGTAATCACACAGATCCATCACAACAAGCCATTGACGTTGACACAGTCAAACTAAATTCATCATCACTAGCTTCAGCCATGTTTGCTTTACGTATTGAATTATTCTGCTGCTTCTTGCCTTTCAATTTTGGACAATCCGAACGAAAATGACCAGCTTTATGACAGAAAGAACACTTATTACCAGTAACTTGCTTTGAAATGCTTTGTTTACAATTAGGACAACATTCTGGCTGCGAAGATTTCAATTTTCTAGCCTTACAATCAGTAACGCTAAAGAATGATTGGCTGCATCCATCAATACCTTCTGCTTGGCATTTGCTCTGCTCATCAATTAGGCACATTTTTACGAATGCCAGGTTGAGATTATCAGCAGATAGTCTCTCTTTGACAATGACAATTACTTGATATTCAAATGGCCTTATCAAGAGAAGATGGCAGACATCTAATGTTTTGAGGTTAGCTCTCGACGATTTCAATTCCCGAATAGTAAGATCAAACCTAATAAAATACAATTCAAGGGTCTCTAAAGAGGGATCAAATTTCATCATCAACAAGGTTTTGCGTAGTAAAAGCTGATTAGCAATAACCTTTGTGAGCGTAAGTGTTACAAAGCACTTGCCATATATCATAAGCATCCTTCACACAATCCAAGTGGCTGTCCGAGATTCATTGTATAATCTGTGACACTTGCGATCAGCTTTCCAAAGCTTATCCAGCTCTTTTTCCTTTTCCGCCTTAATTTCAGCATTATCACTAGACAAAATTTTCACCAAATCTCAATAGTCACCTTGAATAAAGGGCAACAGATCGATTTCATCTAGAAGAGTTTCTACCTGAAACTTCCAGTTGTCGAAATTAGTGCCTTCGAAAAGTGGAATTCTGTACGTTTTGTCTTCTTCTAAGACCATTATGGCAATAGTGATTGGCAACAGTTTCACAAAAAACAAGCAAACACGTAGAGTTCATGCTTATTACTGCGCACACTTGATTTATAGCCTTACCCCTTTCAGAGTACACAAGTTTATAGAAATAATTAACCGGTTTTAGATTTAACAATACATGTTATAACTAAGAACATGACTCAACTGTTACACAAGTGCATAGGCATAGACACAGATTAGCTAAAAAAAACGAACGACACATTCATTTAACAATGGTACTAACCTAAACTAGAATATCCCTGCATAGAATTGCCTATTTTAACATATTTAAAAACTGTTGAGTTCACCATGTGAAGTAAGTTAAACTCTTTGTTTGTACTGAAGCAATATTTGTTTTATTTTAATCAAAAATAGGTTTTGTTTAAAAGCTGCAAAAACACTGACCTTTTCTCACCTTCCCTACATCTCCACCTTAATGCTATGTAGGTACTAACATTTAGACTAAATTAGATTGCTAGAGTATCACAAAGTCACCATATAAAATTGTTTTTTAATATGCTTAGTTAATAACAAATAAACATATATGCTAATACTTGATAGTTAATAACTAATACAAAATTATTTTAGGACAATACTTTTAATGCAAACTTGATTTTTTCCCCATATTCTCTTATCCAGATACTACTTGCAGTTTGAGGCTAGAAGAGGTTTCTCCACAAAGGGTGATGTGGCTGTTGATGACATTTCACTTAGTCCGGAATGTTTTGGTATTGGTGAGTATTTATTTTGAAAGACTTTTGGGTCATCAACATAATTAAATATGGAAACATGTCATGCTTAGTGCACTGTAACATATCCCTTATAACTCGATAATTATTAAAAGGAATATGCAAATATTGCATGTCTATCATATTATACTTATCTTGGTTTAAATTAGGACATGATTTTGCCTAATTCTCTATTCCAAATAACCTTATTCTATTTATAAAATTTGATTTCAGGCATACCTCCAGAGATACTGAATGGCTACAATTACACATTATATGAAGGTGAGTAAAAAAATAACTTTATATAAAAACCTAAAGTGTACCATGCATAATTAATTGATATGCCCTACTAAAAACTTGTCTACCCTTGTTTTGTACTGCTATCAAAATAATTGGTGATTGATATTAATAATATGATGACTTTTAATAATGTGGTGGTTTGTTCTCAAATACCAGTAAGGCCAGGCTCACACAGGATGATACAAAACATTTTGAAATGGGATGAACATTTTTGTGCCATTCCGCTTTGACTCCATGCTTATAATGAGTCAATGCACACTGGTTGACACAAGTAAGAACAGAAGCGATGACATACAAAGATACACAGTGAGACACATTGAAACAAAGAATGAATTTGTCTTCCATACACTAATCTTTTATTTGTTTCGTGAAATATATGCCACTGTGCAGGTGCAAAGACCTCTGTCCACATGAAATTTTGAACTGTGGTGATCATTCCTGGTTGGTTTATGCTTTGTTACTTTTTAAACTTACTAGGGGTGTACCAATGCGAATACCGATTAATCGTTATTGGGTGATTATTATTAGTGCATTGGCAATTAATTGTGATCAGAGATAATTATGTTGATTAATCTTTTTTTTAAAGTAGAATTCGAATCAAAATTTTCTAGGTAGGAGTTCAGTGACCAAATATATATATATATATATAATTATACACACACACACACACACATTGTATCTGGGTTGAGGGCTATGCAAAGATTGCATAACCAGATAAAGAAATATAAGTTCATACAGTTGATAAAACTAACAATCTAGCTCCAACTTTCACTGGCTATGCATAAACTATCTTTTTGTATATATACAATGTTTTTGTATTAATCACATTAAATGTTATCATTCCCTTAAGCGTATATCCCAATAGTTATTAATAAATAATTGATAATTGGGATTAATCAGTGTAAATAATCATACCATGAAAAATTATTTTAAACAAACAGTAATCAGTTTCGGTAATTGGTTTTACTGAATCGGTACACCTCTAAAACTTACTAAAATAAAGTTAGTAAAATGATAGAATACTGTCATAATGGATATTGAACTAGACCATTCCTGCAAACACATTGGGATGAAAAGTGTTTGTAAAAGAAAATAACCTGCTTCGGTGGCCGCATTGTCTAAGGCGTCATACTCATAATATGGTGTACTGCTAATAATTAGAAGATCAGGGCTCAAATCTCGTTTGGGTGTACTGAGGGTGGTTTTACCTAAACAGTTTTCCACTCTACCTACATGCAAATGAAGGTACACTTCCTCTAAATTCAACCTTCCTCATCCCTAACCCATTAATGTAATTAGTACATAGGTGTATAACCCAAACAAGTAGTGAGATGTGGTTAAAATAACAACAATACACCCATACATATATATGAGTGAAACCATTTTACCAAATTTTTAAAAATACAATAGAATTGAAATATAGATTATTTTAAAATTACTTAACAATTTCACTGCTCCCACTTTTAATGTTATCAAAAGTAGAATGTAAAAAACCACACTTTGACAGAATTTCTGGTTCATTAGTACTGGAGCATCTAATATCTCAATTAATCAGCCTAAAAAGAGCTTTTAATTGAAATATACAGGTTTTTGGTCCTTGATCAGGTACATTAAAATATTTTTTTTTCTGTTTGTTTCAGAGCCATCAATAGTCAGAGATCCACATAAGGATTTTAACAAAACGTGTAAGTAACACTGATATTTTTGGTAAAATAAAACACATAAAAGTGATCTGAATATTTACCAGTGAATGTGGTTTTCATTGAAAAAATGAAGCATTTTTACAAACAGACAAGATGTTCAAAGTCAAGCATAACTTTATCATTTAACATTGGTGTGAAATAATCATAAAGATAAATGAAAGGACCGTCTGAAACACATGGACCGCACGACATACTACTAACTGCTGTGTACTGAGTGATTCAAAAAAAATATTTTAGCTTGGATTTTGCATTTTCCTGTTCAAACTTGTCTTAACTCTTGGTAAATAAATAGGAGGTTGTATTTATAATATACTTAATTATTAAATTAAGTTTTCTTTTATTATTGTTTATATAGAAATTACTGACGGGTGTGAGTAGGCCTGCTTGAAAGAAAAGGAGAGAAGGTTATCGTAGATTGAGACCAGTGGGTTGCCTTGATTTGTTTATATTATATCGGTGAGCAAGCTCCTACCTACTAAGCTGGGAACCATTGCAACTATTGGGGGGCTCGGATTACTCTAATACTATAGCATGAGACAAAATCTGGATTATATGTTTGATCATGAAGCGCTACTTTTGTCAGGGTTGCTGTGATTGGTGTCAAAACGATGACCATTCATTTGTTGTCTTGGTGTTCCTGTGGTGAGACCAATGTATTCATTAATGCAGTAGTTGCATTCTAACTTGTATTTAAGGTTTTCTATGGAGCAGTCATATTGGCTTTTCATGGAATATTCCATTTGTGTGAGTCTGCAGTCAAATTAGGTGAATTTTGCAGGTACTGCATCTCGGTCTGTTGCAAGGGTAAGAACCTTTGTCTTGATGTTGTTTGTGGCTGGGTCGGGCAATTTGGTGGGGGGGAGGGGGGGGGGGACGTT